>CAAKHG010038843.1:9003-23920 GCA_901007715.1 Dactylopterus volitans | reverse complement strand
AGAAGGAGGCTTCTATCTGAGGCCTGAAGGCGCCGTGTAGGAGTGACCAAGTATTTTTTTTTTTAATTTTATTTTTTTCTTCATGACAAATAACTGCAGTTAATTCATTAACACCAGTGAATGATACAGTAGTTTTTATAGTAGCTTGATGTGTATGTTTCAAATCAGAACGTTGACTAAATTAAAAAAAAAAAAAATTAAAAAAGGATGTTCTGTGATGCTGAGACTCAACAGTCACTCGGATGAGACACAGGTGACGAGGCGCCGCAGCGGGTGAGCGCGGTGCGTGTGTGTGTGGTCGCTGACACACATGCGGGAAAGCCCTCTGAGGAGACGATGAATTATACATGCAGGAGTGTGTGTGTGTGTGTGTGTGTGTGTGCCGACTGGCTGAGCTACGGAGAACATCTCAGTGCATCTCGGGGCTTTACGGATGTTTGTGAGGACAAAAACGCCATTACCGTTTGGAGTCATCACTGTTTTAAAAGGTTGCAGCCTATATGTGTGTGCGTTGTGTGTGTGTGTGCGTTGTGTGTGTGTGTGTCTTGGGTGGGGATCTGCATGGGCCGACAGATGCTGCAATTTATTCAGCGGCGCTCCGAGTTTTGCTGCAGAACTGAGTTTAAAGCAGCAGAAAATTGTTTTTGTGAGAGGATTTTAGAGGAATGAATATGCAGATGAGGTCCTCAGCCCGGCTGCGGGAGGACAAATTGCTGCTTTACTGTGGATTTCTCGCCACTCGAATTTAAAGATGTTGTCCATTGGGTCCAAACTGAGGCGACTGTCCCGGAAATTCCAGCCACGATAATGCCGGCTGTACTCGAGTGCGCCGGGAATGAGACTTAGAGCCCGATAATGGCGCAGAATATTAGCATGCGAGCATCGCGGTTCACGCGAGCCGTCGCCTGGGCGTGCTGATCAAACTCAGAGGAGACGGGACTCTGCTCTTCCAGTCCATTGGCAAGCAGTTGAGTGTGTGTGTGTGTGTGTGTGTGTGTGTGTCCGGTTCCACCCTCTATGCAATCATAACATGACAGTACATCCTGCAACTGACTATGAAAATAAGACTCCAGGTAAGTCATGGATTACACGTGCTCGTTAAATCAAGGACTATATGAATAAAATCATGACTAAACTAGCCTTTAACCGTTAATCACACAGGTTTAACACTGAACTGGGAGCATGAAATGTCATCCAGATGACACGGCTGTAAGCGCATCGGTCATCTACTATCGGTGAAATTAATAAGCACTATCATCATGTTATAGAAACAATGATGCCAGCAAATAAATAATTTAGAGAAGCAGAGAAACAATGCAAATGTCAAAATAGCACTTGTGTGTAATGAACCAGTTTTTTGTTTGTTTGTTTGTTTTGTCAGTGTGGACCAAACACAGCCGAACAGGCGGAACGTAACATGACTGACTGGCTTAATCACACATGACGCATGTGCCTGATGCATGCACACGGGTAATCTTCAGGGAGCTGGGTTGCCATGGTGATGACACGGGCACCAAAGTGACGTGGGACTTTTTTGGGATCGATGTTCAAACTGAAATTATTACAAGTCATCTGAGTCAACTTCTGTAAACAGCCTGTTTTGGTGAAAGTAACGCAAAAGAAGTACCATCAGTACTGTGTTACTACACCGGCAGGTATAATGTAAAGTAACTTTTCCTGTAGCAAGTTTTTTTTTCAAATGACAACATTAACTGATCAACAATCAGCCATAACATTATGACCACTGCATGTTCACCATAGAACGTGATGCAACAGCCCTGCGGTAGATAGATAGAAACTCAGGAGGAGTTTTATGTTGAATTTTGATTGAACGTGTTTGTAAAGGGTGTTGACAGATTTGAATGATTGTTATTCAGTACGGTCTCAACCTGCTCTTCTTGCTAAGTGTCATGATTATAACTTCTGTTGTGATTTGGCGCTATGTAAATAAAACTGACTTGACTGGACCAGACTGTATTTGCGTTGCTGTTGACTGTGCTGGGAGGTGTCGTGCCCCTGAAATACACGAGGGTACAAGCCAGGACGGGATCGATTTATACCAGCATCATTCACCCATTTATACCAACATTACTGACTGGTGACTGAATAACTTCAAACATATGCATATGCATGACTTTATGGGGCTTTCAGCCGTGCCAAAAGGGTCTGGGGCCTTGATGTTAAAAAAAGTTTTTGTTAAAAAAAGTTCTTTTGGTTTTTTTTTTTACTCTGAAGAGTAAAGATTAAATGTTAGGACAAACTAATTACTGAAAACAACCCACTTACGCCTATCAGCCATAACATGAAAATTACTGCATATTTACCAAAGAATATAATGCAACAGCCCTGCAATAAATTTTCCCTCTATGAGGAATTTTATATTGAAATTCTATAATCAGAGGTGATGTCACATCAAAATATTAGCGACAGCTCTCAGTGTAGCCCAGCACAGCTCAACAAAATCACAAATTCAATCAAATTCAGCACACAACTGCTCCTGGAGGGAGAATTTATCGCAGGGCTGCTTACGGTGAGCAAGCAGTTGTCGTAATTCCGATGGCTGATTGGTGAGCACGCAAATACAATTTATTTGAAAAGCAACCTGCCCGAAACTTGAATGAAACACATTCAAGCATCCGCCGAACGCGTCTCAGTTCTTGATCCGTGTCAGCACGCCTGAACGGTGGCGCCGACCTTCTCCACGCGCCACTGACGCTCGCAGCCGCTGTCACGCCACGCACGTCACGCACGCCACGTCGGCTCGCCGCCCCACCGCCGAGCCGTCCCATTAGCGGTCGGCGAGCCGAACACATGGCGACTGCTCGGGTTCGACTGAGCTGACTTCTGCGGAGGCACAACACGGTCGGAGGCTCAACGCGGTCGGCCGCACGGCAGCGGCCATCCGCCGCCGCCGCCGCCGCGACATTCATACGGTGACTGTGACAGCGAGACAGGAAACATGCTCGCCTGCCTGGGAGAGAGGGTGAGACAGAGAGAGAGAGACACGCTACTGAGCGGTGGAGAGGGTGTGTGAGAGAGAGAGAGAGAGAGAGAGACAGAGAGACAGAGAGAGAGACAGAGAGAGAGAGACACGCTACTGAGCGGTGGAGAGGGTGTGAGAGAGAAAGAGAGAGAGAGAGAGAGAGAGACAGAGAGAGAGAGACACGCTACTGAGCGGTGGAGAGTGAGAGAGAGAGAGAGAAAGAGAGAGAGAGAGAGGGAGAGAGAGAGAGAGAAAGGGAGCGTGGTAGAGGGAATACCGGAGGGGCGGAGGCGCCGGATGAGGAGAGGAGAAAGTGATGGAGTGCATTGGATGGTGCGGTGACATTGGGAGAAGCCCCCATCTTCCTCCATCAGCGTGCTCTCCACTTCCCACTCATCCACTCAGTCTCACTCCACACACACACACACGCGCGCACACACACACACCCCCTCACCCCTCCTGCCTGGTGGCGTTGCACGAGCGCCCGTCAGCGCTCCCGGGTGTCAAAAACATTTTCCCAAGGCGGCGTGAATGAGATCTTTGTCCTTTGCCGCAGGATGCAAAGGGGAGGTGGTGGGGGACAAGGAGGAGGAGGAGGAGGAGGAAGAGGAGGAGGGCTGAAATGAGAGGAGGGCTGACAGGAGAAGAGGACGGGGAGTAAAGGAGAAGACAGGAGAGGAAATGAAAGGGGAGAGGGAAGAAATGAGAAAACAGAGAGACCGAGGGCGAGAGGAGAAAAATGAGGGAATGGATGGGAGGGCAGGGAGGGAGATGAGAGGAGGAATACGAGGGAAAAGAGAGGAGACACGATGAGGGGGAGGGAGATGTAGAATTAAAAGAGAGGAGGAGATGAGAAGCAAAGGAAAGAGGAGGAACGGGGAGAGATCAAGGAGGAGAAGGGAAGAACTAGAGAATTACAGGCAATGAATGACAGCAGATGCAAGTTTGGGAGAAACGAAAGCGATGATGCAAGGAAAGAGACAGAAGCAGAGACAGGAAGTGAAGATGAATAGATTAGAAAAGTAATGGCATCTCGAGAGGCAAAGAGAAGGGAAGGAGGGAGGGAGGTGGAAGGTTAAAGGACAGACGAGGAGAAGCAGGAGGAAGGAAGAAAAAGAGGAAGTCTGGAGATTAGGAAAGAAGGTGGTGGCGATAAATGTCAGGAAGTGAAATGAGCAGAGGAGGGAAAAGATTCCAGGAGGAGCAAAATGCCTGCTGAGGACAAAAAAAAGACAAAAAAGCCTCTCTGGCAGTGCACATGTGGTACAAAGACAATATATTTCCATCATAACGAAGGTTGAACCCCGAGTTCACGCAGCAGTGGAGCTCGGTGGGGTTTGAGTGTGATGGCGTTTGCTTGTTTGTTCACTGACTGAAAATTACAGCATAAGATGCAACGTCACAGATGCGCCGATCAGCCATAACATTACGACCACTGACAGGTGAGGTGAAGAGCGCGGATTATCTGGTTGCCATGGCACCTGCCAAGTGGGTGGGTGGGATGTGTTAAGCAGCAAGTGAATGTTTTGCCCTCGAAGTCGATGTGTTAGGAGCAGGAAAATTGGGTGAGTGCAGGGATCTGAGCCACCTTGACAAGGACCACATTGTGATGTCTAGACGACCGGGTCAGAACATCTCCAGATCTGCAGCTCTTGTGGGGGGGGTTCCTGGTCTGCAGCGGGCAGGACCTATCAAAATTGGTCCAAGGAAGTAAAAGTGGTGGTCATGGAGGCCAAGGCTCACTGATGCAGGTGGGGAGTGAAGGCTGGCCCGTGTGGTTCCGATCCAACAGACCAGCTACTGGAGCTCAGACTGCTGAAACAGTTGCTGCTGGTTCTGATAGAAAGGAGTCAGAACACACAGTCATGGTGGTTTGTTGTGTGTGGGACCAGTCAGGGTGCCCATGCTGACCCCTGCCCACTGCTGGAAGCACCCACAATGGACACGGGAGCACCAGAACTGGACCACGGAGCAAATGTGCAGTGTGATGCTTTGGGCAATGTTCTGCTGGGGAACCTTGGGTCCTGCCATCCATGTGGATGTTCCTCTGACACGTAGCAGCTACCTAAGCATTGTAGCAGACCGTGTCCCCCCTTCCATGGAAACGGTATTCCCTGATGGCAGTGGCCTCTTCCAGCAGGATAATGCTCCCTGCCACAAAGCAGCAATGCTTCAGGAACGTTTGAGGAACACAACAACCAGTTCAAGGTGCTGACTCGGCCTCCAAATCCGATCCAGCATCGGTGGGATTTGCTGGATGAACACCTCTGATCCGTGGAGGCCCTGACTGGCAGCTTCCAGGACTTAAAGGATCTGCTGCTATCATCTTTGTGTCAGATCCCACAGCTCACCTTCACCTTCAGAGATCTAGTGGAGTCCAGGCCTCGATGGACCCGAGCTGTTTCCATGGTAAAATGGGGACCTCTACAATATTAGGCACGTGGTAAAAATGTTGTAAAAATGGCTGATCGGTTCTTATCCATGTGAAGGATTTGCACAGATGGAGTTAGATCTTGCATTTGAATGTCTCCAAATAACATGAATTTCTAAGTTCTGTCTTAAGATGTTTTGAAATTCGCTGCGTTGCTTTGATGGCAGGAGATCATCCAAACATTGGCTTATGACCCAACGCTTCCTAAACCCATGGCCTTCCCTTCAGCCTTCGTGCTGGTCGTGTGCATTCACACTGTTCTTATCCTATTCTTTACTCAACGTCCACACTCAGCTGACATGTTTGGGTTTTAATCTGAACTTGCACAGGCAGCTTTTCCTGGAGAACACTTGTGTGTAAATGTCGAATTGAATGACTGCGGCAACGCTGAGAATTGCTGATGCAATGCTGGACCGGGAGGAAGGAGCTCAAATGAGGTCTGAACATCCGTGGTGCCGAAATAGCTCAGACAGGAGAGCTAGACTGAAGATCTGAAGGTCCTTGGTTCAGTTCCGGGTTTGGGCAGTTTAGGCTTGTTGTTTAGGATCCTGCTGTGTGTCAAGGGTTCTCCTGTTTGCATTAGAACTATGGAAAACTCAAATTAAAGTAGAAGTTTAGTGACGGCATAGCTCAGTTGGTAGAATGGCCGGGTTTAAAAAGTGGAAAACAATGATCCAGTTTGCTTTAATCTCATAAAATGTATAGACGGAATCTGAATACATACGAATAGTTGCTGAGGATTTCAATCGCCATGATGATGTCATGTAGTCATAGCAGACGATGCAAAGAGATGTAAAGATGTAAAACCACAAGCCTGTGAGAACAGGCAGAAGAAGAAGAAGAAGAAGAGGAGGAGGCTGGCCCACACCAGCACCAAGGACACCTGCCGAAGTAGTTTCAAAGCATGATGAGTCCATGCTAATAACGTGCGGGTAACGCTAATAATGTGTTGCTGGAGCTGCTTCGCGCTTCGTAGCTGAGCTGAGCGAGTGGACTCGATGTGATCAGAAAATACACTCACGTGTCGTGTTTTTGCAGAAAAGTTATAATTATCACATTTGAAATTCTTCAAATGGCAAAAAAAAAAAAAAAAAAAATCCAGAGCGTATGAAGATTCAAATGGTTTTCATCTCAAAAATTTAATTGCTAAACAGAAAACGTCCTCGTCTTCATGATCATCCATTTTGGGTGTTTGTGCGCCAGAGGCTGCAGCCTCGCATCACACTCGGGATTGGCTCGCGGATGGGTTTTAAAATCAGAGTTTTAGCGAGCGCAGAGACCTCATACTTTCATCAGTAATTTCATATCCATATCATAAACTCTGGGCATACATTGATCTGATCAGTAAATCTCTGACATTCAAATTAAGAGTGGAGCCAAAATATTTTTTTAATAGCAATTGATTCTGTTACTCAAACCAGCAGAAAGATTATTTTAATAAAGCGCTAGCTAGCTTGCTAACTGAGCTGAGCCACTGTGGGGAACGCGGTGTTACTCCTGCGTCTGCCTCATGTCTGCCTCCCACCATCCCTCTCCTGTGGAGCAGTTCGCAGCCCAGCGGAGGGGAGTTAGCGCGCTAGCACTGAGCTGTCCGTCAGCGCGCCGCGTCAAGATGGTTTATCATCGACCGATTTACCTCTGTAAGCTGATCCGCCGAGGACGCCTCAGTTTTGGCTCAGTTTTTCAGTCAAATACAACAACGGCGCTTTTGTGCATTTATCTCTATGAAAATGTCATTTTCTCTCATAAATGAGGCCACAAAGAACAAAGACGGACACGGAGCACAAAAGGAAAATGCGCTTCAGCGTTTTTTTTTTTTGTTTGTTTTTTTTTACCCCCCCTGTTGTTTGGCCTTGAAACAAGTGCAGAGTGAAGTCAAGGGGAGGCGTCTCACTTTCAAGCTAATGCGCCCGTTTAATAGACGTGCGTACCTGTGTGCAGCGAGACGCCGCGGTCTTATTACTTTTACATCTGCTGACTCAGTGTGTGTCGTGGCTCATTCACATTCCAGGCGGCTGGATGGTGTCTGCCTCCGTCCGGGGACATGCAAAACAGAGGGAGCCCCCCCGCTGCGAGAGCCGGCCAGGATTAGCTGTAACGTGAGAAGACGGAGGGGGGAAAAAAATGCCACGTCTGCCGGTGTCCTTCAAGGACAAAAGGGTGTGTGTGTTCATTTGGCAAATGTCGGGTCAGCTACTGGTGTCAGTGAGCCGTCTCTCTCACACTCACACTCGCTCACACACAAACACACACACCGCCGTCACTGTTCCTCTGATCAGACGCCACCTTTGTCAGGACGGTCTTATCGTTTGTTTTTTTTTTCTTATCTGCTACGTTTAAGTTTAGTTAGTTTTTATCTGCTATGCAAATATTCCTCCTCTTTTACAAACATAACAAACATGGTTTTCATGAGCCCACGGCAGGAGGAAGCAGACTCCTTTATGATTCATAAAAGTGCATGTCAAATACACACAGTTGTGGTGATATGTAGCGTTCACATGTTTTGGGTTCTAATTTATATACATATGAATAGGTTGACCAAAATATTAGGGACACCTAATATAACCCAACAGCCCCCCAGTATCGGGGCTGTTGCATACATTCTAGGGCAAAAATGAGGTAGTTTTAATGTTTTGGCTGGTTGGTGTGCATATGTACTGAATACACACAACAACTTAAAGACATTTTCATTTATATTAAAAAAAAAGAATAAACAAGGTGTCCTAAAAATCATGTTCCCATACAACCAAACGGCATTTGGAATTAGATTTTGAGTGCAGTAATGTAGTCTAAAGCGCTTTGATTACCATCAAAGGTAGAAAAGCGCTACGTCACTGCAGTCCATTCACCATTTACCGTGCAGTGTAGTGTTGTGGAAGTGAAAAGCCGCTGGTGTGCCGACAGAGGGGGGTTGCGGTGGCGGTTGGGGTTGAGGTGGGGTTGTGGTGTTACTGGTGGATGTGTTGTTATTGGTGGGGTTTGGGGCTGCAGTTGGGGCGGTGCTGGTGGTGGTGGTGGTGGTGGTGGTTGGGGTTGTTGGGTGAAGCAAACCCCTGACTTGAGGACAAGATCAATCCCATGTTACAGCACTGTTCACATTTTCACATTTAGAAAAAAGCTTCAAGAGTTTTCTTTAAAAAAAAAAAAAAAAAAAAAAAGATCCACTTTACAACCACATTTGTTTGATCCAACATCAATTTCAAGCCACGGGACGACTTCCAGCTGAGGTATTTGATGTTACTTTGCTTCCTTAGTTACCTGTATTCAGGAGACTGACTTCAGAGGCCTGTACTACGAAGCTGGAGTTTCTCCTAAGGCGGTTACTCCTGGATAAACCCTGCGTTTTCCATCCAGCGACACTGGTTCATCTCTTACCGAGGTAAATCACCATGGCGACTTGCGCCTAACAGCTAACCTGCTCGGGAGCAGGTTATGTTCTGGATCAGCGATCCGCGAGTATAAAAGCCACACCTCCTGACCAATCAGCTCTCTTGGAAAATGGCCTGCCCATTCCTAGAAGATCATGTGGACATTGGTGCGCTGATCGTGAGAGGAGCGTTTAGGAGAGAGAGAGTTTTTAGGGAGTTATGCAGTCCTGATCAGGATGTCATCAGGATTTCATCAGGGTTCCCGAGTCCGTTTAGCTCCACCAGGGTTGCCTCTGAAATAATCAGGTTAATAATGATGCTCGCACACGGTATAATTGCAGTAACATGAATCTGTGGAACGCTCACCTACTCGTGCCGTAGCCGTGAGGAATGAATACTCCAACACAAACGCGCTCACACGGGGGCGCTGAGCCTCAAAAGAGCTCAATGGGAAACATAAAAGGAAAGGAAGGGCCATGAGGAAGCGTCTGCCCCAAACGTCTGTGCCATCAGGAATCGAAATAGAGCGGTCACAGTGATGTCCGTTTATATTGTCCGATGAATTAGGACGCACTGACCGAGATTGGAAAACCCTGGGTTGCGTTACCGACTTGCTAATCAGCTTCGTAGTACCGCTTATCTGGATCGCGAGTGTGTGGGTAAGTCAAGCCAGGTAACGGAGAGATACCCCGGGTATGTTAAATCCAGCTTGGTAGTCCCGGTCTCAGGAGTCTCGGCAGTAGGGGGCAGCATAGACAAGGCGGGCACACAACACTGACGTACCATCACTTTTGAAGTTAATCTTGTTAAACTGTCATCAGGCAGCGAGTCGCATGAACGTCCAGCAGTTACAAAGCCACGTTCTAATTCATATGAAGTTTCTGTCCACCTGAGTGGAGGTAAGACACTCTGATATTCACTCCCAGCTGACAGAAATATCCCATTCTTTAGCGTTCTAAATCTCCGCCATGTTCCCCAGCTCGTCTCTAACTGTGCTGCT
The DNA here is from genome assembly GCA_901007715.1 of Dactylopterus volitans. Taxonomy (NCBI): domain Eukaryota; kingdom Metazoa; phylum Chordata; class Actinopteri; order Syngnathiformes; family Dactylopteridae; genus Dactylopterus; species Dactylopterus volitans. Next base: position 14,138 of record CAAKHG010038843.1, on the reverse strand, counting down.
GACTTTTTAGTGCAATGGGAGCTTCTTCTTTTTTTTTTCTTTACTCTTGAAACGGCTCTGAGAGCAGCGAGAGCGAATCAAAGTTGCAGTTGAATAATGAAAACGGAAAAGCTCTAGAAAGCCGAGGGGAGTCGCCGTGAGTTCGTCACCGCGAGTAGCACCTGACATCGCGCCCTGTCAGCCTGCCGGGACGCCACATTCGGCTCTCTGTTCCATTCAGTTTTATTTGTGAAGCACCAAATCATAACGCCAGCTCGTAATAGATGAACATCCCTCCACGAGCAAGCACTTGGCTCAAACTCCCTTTGATAGAAGAACCCTTCGAGAGGAGCCAAGGTGAAAAAGACCTCTGGACATTTACAAAGAGATTTAGAGCACATAATAGCTTTTGAGTTGAGAGAGATAAACATATCACGAAACACAAGTCTCCCAATAAACGTGGTATTTCAGCCGCAGGCGGGCTCTTGCAGTGTTACACGGGGGTGGGCGGGGCTGGCGGGGCGGTTGGGAGGATGGACAAATGAGTTACAAGGCCGACTACCAGCGTCCATGTCTGTCCCGCAGGACCCCGCCCATCCGGATACACACCCGTGTTTTATGGAGCCAAACGACGGAACATGATAGAAGTGATCAGGACCTCAAAAGATAAGAATAACACTTAAAAAAGGACACTAGCATGAATAACCACCAGACTAAGTAAAAAGGGAGAGAAGAAGCAGGGGAGTGACGGCTGCTAGAACAAAGCTATTTTTAGACTTCTTTGTTCTCCACCTTGGGACCGTAAACCTGAGTCCAGAGGGAGGAGGCTGAAATTCACTGTACGCAGGATGAAGGGAGCCTGAACGGAGCCGGCGATCCGCTGTTACTATGCGAGGCGTTCGGGGACGCCGGCTTAAGCTGTGACTCACCAGTCAGCGGCTACACCATCACCATCATGTCATGCCATCTATTGTGACAGTTAGAATTAAGAAAAAGTGGATTATCGCCGCTGTAAATAATGCACTTTGTCACAAATGGCACAGCGATGCGTCCAAAATAGAAGTCATTTTCCATCTTAACAAGCTTTTTTTTTTTTTTTTTTGGTCTTGAAGTCCTACTTGTCGCCCGTTCAGCCAAACGCCGGCTGTGGGGGAGACTGGAACGATGACTCGCCCACCTCCTTCATTGGTATTCCGCGTGGCGAGGGAGCACTTAGATAAAGAGTCTTTGAATCCAGGTGTGGCTGAGCGATCTCATCTCGGGCTCACTTCCTGTCTTCAATCACGCCGAAATAAACAGTCCATTATTCTCCGGCTATGTGGTGACGGATGCGCCGGTTTTAACGGCCCCGAACCCGACCAGCAGCCTCCCCATCTGAGCCTCATTTGTATGAAAACCTTTTGCTGTTCCTGCAGAGTTCCGTCTGATTCTGCACTGACTGAATATTTATTTGCCCTCTGGTTTGGCCAGTTAGCCGGGCTCTGCTCGCGCGGAAGGAATCTGAATAGGAAAGAAAGGGTGGGGGAGGGAATCATCAATTGTTGTTTATGTTCATTTATTTCTCTCACACCAGCTGGCAGCTTCCAGGGAAATAAAATCTACAGCTGTCGACATCTAAAAGACAAAAACAATCAAAAAAAGAGAAAAAAAGGCGGTGTACCGCTTGGTTGCCGGTCCAGTCCCGTCCAACCCTCCCCGAAGCGGCGCGCCGTCTCCGTTTGCGGTATTTTTAACTGCTGTTTGGCTCACGGGAGAAGATAATCCCGGTGGAAGGTAGGCGCTATCTCATGCAAAAGAGGAAGCAAGCTTTCTCACACAAAACACAGGGAGGGCGGCGATTGGCTGAGAGGCGGCTGACCCCGCTGCTGCCGGCCTATCGGTGACCTTGAGGATGCCAGGCGGAGGTGAGGTGCGCTCAGGTGCCCGAACGCTGTTATCACTGGCAAACACCATATCGCCCCTCTTGTGTGTGTGTGTGTGTGTGTGTGTATGCATGCCCGTGCGTGTGTGTGTGCTGACAGCGTGTCTATTTAGGCATGTGCGGTTTCCATCCGCCTGCGTATTCTCACTGGAGGGGAGGGACAACAAAAACAAAAGATGACTGAGAAGACGTGCAGGTCACAAACGTGGCTGCTTCCTCTGACTGCTGGGAGTTCTTGAACCTTCGGCGCTTATTTGAAGTCTCACCGGCAGCCTGCGGACGGCACGCAATCACACCCGCTTTGCAAATTAGAGGAGATGATGTGCGAATTTAGCCACCGCGGCGGCAGGAGGGAGGCCTCCTCCTCAGGCTGATGGTGTGCGCGGCTGCAGGCGAGGAAAAAACTCCGTATGTTAGCAGCACCTGTACTATTTTTTTAGCCTCTTGTCAAAAAAAATGAGGGCATGAGAGCATATCGGAGAATACGATTAGCCTACTTACTTTCATAATTACAGCATTTTAGAGGCTGGCTGGTTTAGCACGGACACAAGAGCCTGCTCGACGTCCAATAAGTAACAAAAAAAGAAAAAGAAATCTAATGAGAAAAGCATAATATTAGTCCTCGTCAACCACTTAATTTACACGCTAAGTGGGCATTTTTCTCCTGAGGGGTCTGCCTGACCTTCACAAAGGCCACATGTTGTTCAGTTCAATTCAAACATGAAACAGTGACGACTGAACGATGTAAAATACAACAAAGAGCTTTCAGCCAGACCAGAAGACATGGATGCAACTAAACGTAACTTTTTCTGGGCCATTTTTTATTTACTTAATTTACTGGACTCCACCAGACCTCTGAAGGTGTCCTGTGGGATCAGGCCAAAAGATGTCAGCAGCAGATTCCTCAAGTCCTGGAGGTTGTGAGGTGGAGCCTCCATGGATCTGGACTTGTTGGTCCAGCACATCCCACAGATGCTGGATTGGACTGAGATCTGGGGAACCTGGAGGCCGAGTCAACACCTTGAACTGGTTGTTGTGTTCCTCAAACGTTCCTGAAGCATTGTTGCTTTGTGGCAGGGAGCATTATCCTGCTGGAAGAGGCCGCTGCCATCAGGGAATACCGTTTCCATGGAAGGGGGGACATGGTCTGCTACAATGCTTAGGTAGCTGCTACGTGTCAAAGGAACATCCACATGGATGGCAGGACCCAAGGTTCCCCAGCAGAACATTGCCCAAAGCATCACACTGCCTGCGCCGGCTCGCCTTCTTCCCATAATGCATCCTGGTGCCATGTGTTCCCCAGGTAAGCAACACACACACACACCCGGCCAATCACATGATGGAGAAGAGAACCTGATCCATCAGACCAGGCCACCTTCTTCCATTGCTCCGTGGTCCAGTTCTGGTGCTTCCAGCAGTGGGCAGGGGTCAGCATGGGCACCCTGACTGGTCCCACACACAACAAACCACCATGACTGTGTGTTCTGACTCCTTTCTACCAGAACCAGCAGCAACTGTTTCAGCAGTCTGAGCTCCAGTAGCTGGTCTGTTGGATCGGAACCACACGGGCCAGCCTTCACTCCCCACCTGCATCAGTGAGCCTTGGCCTCCATGACCACCACTTTTACTTCCTTGGACCTCTTTTGATAGGTCCTGACTGCTGCAGACCAGGAACCCCCCCACAAGGGCTGCAGTTCTGGAGATGTTCTGACATCTTTCCATTTTTCCTGCTTCTAAACACATCAGTTTTGAGGACAAGATTTTCACTTGCCGGCTAATATAGCCCACCCACCGACAGGCGCCATGGTAACCAGATAATCATTGTTATTTGCTTCACCTGTCAGCGGTCATGATGTTATGCCTGATCGGTGTATAGATTTGAAAGATGTTATTATGAACGTACACATTGTTGCACTTCCTTCCACTCCTGTTTCAATAATGTGCATTAAACGGCTAGTTAGTAAAATCAAAGTGTTACATGTTTCATGAATCAATAAGAGTAATGGCTGGCGCACAGAAATGTCAAACATAAACTGCACTTTTGCTGTCCTTATAATGATGAGGAGGCTGAAAAAAAATATCTGCTTCCAGAGACTGCATTAAATCACTGTTTGACCAAAAACGAAGCCAAACCATCCCAGATATGGAGGTTGCTGTTTTGCTCTGGTGAGGTCATTCGTGGTCAGATTGTGTGCGAGTTCCCGACCACCTCAGTCGCGAGTGATTGTTTTGCCATTTTAAAGCTATTTATGGTTTGAAAAAGACAATAACGGCTGCAAAAATGTCGGTGTAACACGCCTAAACAGGTGTAACGCCCCTTTGTATTTGCGCTGGGGTGGGGCTTAGTCGGGGTCAGTTCAGGCGAAACGCAGGCCGGGAGCGAGAGTCCTGAGGTGATTTCTTTCGGCATGATTATTCGGCGTGCGAGAGTCTAATGAGAGACAATTGTGATTTTAATGAGACAAATTTGATCCGCACTCGATGGTGCTTCAAAGATTAAAAACCTGCATTAGAAGGATTTTCAGCTCACTGCAGCGTTCATGGAGGTTAGTCATAAAATGCATTCTCATAAAGCGGTTTTACAGCCGACGCTTCCGTGCGTGCGTGCGTGCGTGCGTGCGTGCGTGCGTGCGTGCGTGCGTGCGTGCGTGCGTGCGTGCGTGCATGCGCATGTGTGTGTCAGACCTCAGTCAGGGTTTTATGAAGTTTTCGGGAGCAGCCGAGACCAAGGTGACATTTCTGCTCTTATCACCGACTTCCTGCTCTAATCGCTGAGAGAGGCTGAGCCGAGCCAGCTGACCAGCGCTGCCTCCGCTGGCTGCTTTGGCAACAGGTGCTGCAGCCTGCGTGTGTGTGTGTGTGTGTGTGCACGCACATGTGTGTGTGAGAGAGACAGAGAGCGAGAGAGAGAGAGAGAAAGTAAGGGAGGTGGTCCAGGACTGAAGCCAGCAAACACAGAGAGGTTCAAAGGGCAGGGAGATGTAGGAGAGCCAAATCTACAGACAGTCAGCAAACACTCCAGACTTTCTCTGTCTCACTCGCACACACACACACACACACACACAAACACACACACACACACACACACACACACACAGCAGTAACCTTAACGTGTAATTCAAGGATGTTTTGTGAGTTTCCCTTTGACAGACAGACAGACAGACAGACAGACGGGCAGACAGACAGACAGGCAGACAGACGCTGGCGTCCGCGGAGCCCGCAGACGACCAGTTAT
>CAAKHG010038838.1:0-16963 GCA_901007715.1 Dactylopterus volitans | reverse complement strand
ATTTTGTTTGCAAATGATGCAGTTTTGCTAATTAAAAAAAAAAAAAAAAAAAAAGATGCCCCACCTAAGAGCTAACAGGGATAAGCTAAGCTGAGCTATAAAGGATGAAACAGGGAATGAAAAGGCTGCTGTTTCAACTTGATGTAATCAAGTTCAAAACACCTAAACATGAAAAATAAGGAACGTGAAATTCCTAAAACGCACTGCTGTCGTGAAATATGACGAAGAAAAGCAATAATCTGACAAATGACGGAAATGAAAAGGCCACTTTGCTTCCAAAAAAAATGGGAGCCGGTTGCTTTAGATGAGAGTTACAAAAGTGCAAAATTTCATACGCCCGCTGTAAAAATGTGGGCCGGTCTTACGTTTTGATATGATTTTGTTGTTCCCCGTTTGCTCGTTTGTTCCATTATTTAGGTTTGAACTGACGTCGGCGGGGATTCGGCGCGTAGCCACGCCCCCTCCCCCACCCCTGGGGCCTGTGCTTCCGGGTTTGTTTGTTCGATTTTTGCATCGGAGCTATAACCGCACTCTTTTGGTTAGCCGCGAGTGTGTTTTTGCGTTTCCCTGGTTTAGCTTTTGGCGCCACTCGCTGCCCACCGATTGCTCGTAGCTCTGTGTTTGTATTTTTATATTTAGCGAAAGCCAGCAGAATGCTAGTCAATAAAAGGCGTACGCACCCCACCGTCTTCCATATTTTTTCGCGACCTTTATTCCCTAAATGCTTTAACCATCTCCTGGGGTTGTAACAGCCAGGTGGCACCCCGGAGCCACTGGAGACCAAGCCACCCGACTCTTCACTGCTAACAAGCTAGCTGGGAAACACACACAGCTGTTTGCAATTCTGTAACGTCAAAAGATCTTATCAGGGTGCTTGAATTACCAGTTGAGGAGAGGGTCATGAACTTGCCCCCCAAAGTTTAACAACAACTTCCTAATTAAAGCTGAAAATCCTCAGGGGCTTTTTTTTTTTTTTTTTTTAGAGACTCAAGGAACTCGAGCTTCACATGCAGCAGGACATCGACACACACCTTCCACAGTTGGCAGGTGCAGTTCCAAATTCACAAGATGATGTGAGGCTTTTGAAAACGGGGTCTGGAAAGAGGAGGCGTGACAGGCTGAGGCGGCTGCGACACGCCCACGGGGGGCCGGCAGCGACTCATTAACACGTCACCCGTGGTTGCTCTATGAGACGATTTCAGAGGGTTGAAGTTGAAGATCTGCTGTCTCTCATAAAGCTCTTAATTTGTTCTGTGGATGAATAAGCGGAAGGTCATACTGGCTCCCAAACCTCCTCTGGAGCGCCCCCCGGTGGCAGATTTAAGCTAATTCCATGAGCACACACCCCAAACTCATACGCTTGAAAGCTCCACCCATCTACCCCCTTCTGACATCTTATTTTTTAAGCAGCTTTACTCGGTGGTGTTTTAGCGTGGCTGTCAATTAAGAAATGTTGGATTACCGCCACCTGCTGGACATAACAACTTGACAGGGGTGGCATATTTAATTAATTCCAACTTAAATAAATTTTTTATTACTTTTTTTTCGCTTATTGTTTTTAGGTCAGATCAGATTAGATTAGGCTCAGGGGTGTCAACACCAAACCTTTTAACTTTCAGTATATATATTATCTCTTAACGCAAACTAATCCAAACACCAAGTTTGACCACAGCTTGTTCTCGTAATCCAGCGCGGACGGACAACCGTCCAGTCCCGATTTTCTGTTTTTTTGCCCCCTAATACAAGTATATACTCGCATTTCATCCTGTCACTGAAATTAATTTTAATCCAATCGTATGGAGGTGAAAAAAAAGATGCCGCTCAGTAAACATTTTCATGCACCCCTCCACACAGCAGGATGTTCATTTTTAGAATTATTTAGAATAAAACCATAAAAGTCAGCAACACGTTGATGAATCTCGACTCTAGAGGGCGCTTGTCCACGTTTAGTCCGGACTAAAGGCCCTTAACGCTTGCTAACATCACGTCACAAGTTCGGCTAAATGCTATCAACAGGTTTAAAATAATGGAAAATTAGTTGCATCATTCAGCACATTCACATTGGCCATGTGACTCTGGAGCTATCGGACATTATGGACTGAAGATGTGGACTTGCACTGACCTCAGCGCCGCATGACAACATTCAGAAATCTCAATAATCTGAGAAAATCAAAAAAAAAAGAAAGAAAGAAAGAAACGAGACAGCTAGCAGCGCAGATGTGGCGGCTTTCTTCCTCAAACCTTCCTCCCTCTCGGCTTTTTTCGAGCTCCATCGCTCCCGGGTGACCCGCAGGTGACTCGGCGGGCCCGCGGATCAAAGCAGGCGCCGCGGACCCGTGCGAGCATCACTTGCTGAGTACAAAGGCCCGCGTTGTCGGACCGTGACCCGCAGCGCGGCTGACCCGGGGGGCCGGCTCAGACGTGAGCCTGAGCGCCGCTGGAGGACTTCAAACGCGACGCCCAGCGCCGGCCTTCATTACCTCACATTAAAGGCAGAGATTCACCTTCTGCTCGGAGCCGAAGGACGGCTCGTTTGATGCAAAGCGCTGACCTGTTGTCCAGGTCTGAGGTCTGCCGCGTTCCAGCTCCGCCAGGTCCGCATGGCGCGAGACAATCGCAGCCACGTCATGGTCTCTGATCCTTTAGAGTGAGCTCTATGGGTGGGCGGCCGCTCACTTCCTAATATTTCTGCTCCTCACTGGGGCTTCAGGGCAGACGTTCTACATTTCAGCGCTGGAGAAGGTCATGTTTCTCATGTACAGCCGAGGGGTGGCTGGTGGGGGGCTGGAAGACGAGCTGTCAGGGCCGGTAACATCTAAAGTGACAATACATTTATGGAAATCCATGGGTGCTGGTCGCCGGGGCCACTACGGTACACCCACATGACGTCAAAACTGATTCGGGACTTATTTTTTAGTTTAAAGTTTAACATTTGTCCAGCCAGCACGGCCTGAAACACCAAGAATGCTAACGTTGCTGGTCAAACAAGCGCCACTGTCACCTCCTTTGACGACGGTAATGTTACACTAAGTTTACCGCTACGACATTAAATATACCGCTACCACGTTTAGCACACTGTCGCTTTGCAAGAATCCTCCAAGAAAAAGCCGACATGCTCGTTCTCTTGCATAGGAATTGTTGATGTTCATTCAGTGTGCTCAACAGTAACAGTAAGTAACACTAGGTTCACTTAAAAAAATGTTATTTAGGCATACATGCTTATTTTCTCTCTTTAAAGAGGACTATATCCACCGTGGCTTCCTTTACATCTTACATCCTTTTAATGAAAAGGAGTATTTAGCAGTAATTTAGCATGTTCAGGTGTTAACTGTCTATTCCTGTGTTTTTTATTATCTATTGCATCCGTCTACTTTAGACCATATTTTATTTCTACACTGACTATATCCTGTTCAGGTATTATTCAGTATGCTCGAGGTGAATATTTTCATGGTCACTGTTTTGTGCAGACTTCAGTTTGTGGAAAAATTTTTTTTTTTGCTTTTGGTGCAGAAGACTGTGGAACCGACAATGGCATCGGTACTGATGAAATCTTATCAATTCCCACCCCTAGTCTAGAGACACTACCTGGTCGTGAGACCGGAAACACAGGGGGGAAAAGTTGCTTCCAAACAGCCTGCTCCTCTTGGAGGGGCGAAAAGTCGCCCAAGTGGAGCAGGCTTGGGGGACTTACATGACTAGAAGTCATTTAAATGACTAGAAGTCATTTAAGTGTCAGTGTTTTCAGCCTATTAATGAACTACACGGTAATTCGCCTGGGGAGGAAAGTCTCTGGGACCCATATTCGCGGCCGATATTGGCAAGGTGCTGGGGTTCTGGCTGACGCACCCCTTCGGCATAGGTGCGGTCCAGCCATGGAAGGTCACCACCGCTTGGAGAATGCTCATGTCAGGGTGCTGGACAATCCGGGTGGTTGTCAAACTTTGGGTTAAGGAGGAAAAAAAAAGTGGATTCCACTGTTCTAAGGATCGATGGAGGGGTCACAGGCTTTTGCTTCATGTTTGGACCAGGTCTCCCTTAAGGTGTCTTTTAGGTTCTGCTGCTTTTGCTAGGACCCATACGGTCCCTATACCATGTTCTCTGTGGGCGTTGGGCTCTTCTCCCAGCTTGGAGTGAAGTGGGATCAGAGCCAGAACCTCCAGACCCTCCAGAACCTCCAGGCCCCTCCGTGGCTCCCAGCCAGAATAAGGTGGATTGCTCCCTCTGGGTTAGATGAGAGCTGCAGTGGTGAGGAACCTGCCCGTGGATTTATGTTCCGTATCTACGATAATCGTGATTAATCACAATTTTACAAAGCTCATATTTCCTTGTATTTTAGGGAGATTAAACAAATACATGCACAGTGCGGGCGTAAAAGAAGCACATGACAACCTGGGTAGAGGAACCAGACCTTCTTTAAGTTTAGTTAGATAATGAGCAACGTTGATGGACCTGCAGTCTTTGGACATCCATTTAGCAAAGCTTAGCTTAGCTGTCGTGGCTCTGTCGGACGATTTTTGGCCGATTTTTGGTTTAACTGGGAAACCAAGCGCGTCCTGTGTGGATCGTCATGTGGAACGGAACGCTAGCCAATAGAAAAGCCGATCGAAGGCAGAAGCAAAACAGACACGGCGGCGGCGGAGCGCTAACGGCAAAGCGGTTAGCAGCAGCTTTTTTTTTTTAATAACATCAACGAGAACCATGCGTGATGTCACAGCAGAGCCGAGGTCTCCCCACCGCCTCTGCCAGAGGCCGCTGTAAGAACGCTGAATCGGTCTGCCGCCACAACCAAATATGGGTTCTCTCTAGGCCCATGTTCCAAAGGATCGGGGACATATGGGTTTCGGGTTTATGCGTTTATGATTTTCAGTCAGCACCGCTCTGGGAACAGGCCGCCTCCAATGCAAACTCATCTCACATCTAAGATATAATGACACAGTTCTGACCTATTATTGTTGCTTCTCGCGGATATGTATGAAGTTATTGTTTAAAAAAAAATAAAATCAGATTTTGCACCTGTTAATGTTTTTTTTTTTTTTTTTAAAAAAAACAACTTTTCAGCACGTGCACTTTCCCGCATACAGCAAAGTGTATAATTAAGAGGAGCAGATGGAGCAATCGTGATTAAAAAAAAAAACAAAACAAAAAAAAATGAGCAGGGATTTTCCACAGCGGGCCCATCCCAGCAGAATACTGAATCACCTAATATGGTGTTCTTTTTTTTTTTTTGTCATGACCAAGAAGAAATGATTAAAATGAGACGCTCGCTTGAAGGCGTATTACAAAAAAAAAACCCAAACAAAAACCATGAAAGGTGGGAAGACTCAGACGTGTGTGAGTAATCCCGGAAAACCCGCCAAACAGAAGCCCTTTGATGGATGGACGGAACGGACGAGGAGCTAAAATGGGCCGTCGTCCGACCGGAGCGAAGGCCGGCCAGGCGGCGGCGGCGGCGGCGTTCCGGAGGAAACGCGCCACGCGCTTCCGGGGGGGGGGGGGAGCTGACTCAGCCTTTCACACGGCGCCTGCGTGATCAGCGGCCCCGCTGATAGTTTATGTATTATGACAGAGGGAAAGTAATTGGGCGCAGCAGTCAGACGGAATCAGTGATGTGGCGATGAGCTGCCCGTGTGTGTTTGTGTGTGTGTGTGTGTGGATGGAAAGTACACGCATTCCTTCAACATGCCGGGGACGCGCGTGCGGTCTGCCGCCCCCTACTGACGACCTGCTGCACGCTGCCCTCGTCTCACACGGCAACATTTTAATGCCACAGGAGGTGAAGTCGATTTCAATTGATTATTTTATTTTATTTTCGATTATTTTATGTCATTAGGGACCCTTATTAGTTATTACCTCATCAACTAACGCTTTTCCTGAGCTCCACGTAAATAAACACAAATAAAACACTTAATAAAGATAACAATTAGCATTTACAGCGAAATGAAACAGAGAAAACATGTAATTCTAATCACAGATTTTGTTTTATGGACAGAAAAGAACAAAAAAATGGGATTGTTGTGTTTTTTTTTCCAGCTCAGCATATTAATAAATAGGTCTGCAAGTATGATGAGATGCAAGTTTTGAATCTGTAGTATTGCAGTTTTGTGTTGTACTTTTGTCATTGTCGATTTATCGTAATATTACAAGGTGGGTGTCATTAAAAAAAAAAAAATTACACTGTTTCTTTAGTGCCAAAAAAATAAAAACTTTCTGTCGTCTTTATAATGATTGCAAGCGGAGACAGATAATCAGAAAGACATACAGGCAGGCAGACAGACAGGTGATTTTGGGCTCCGATGCCACCAGACCGGTGTCACTGCTTTACTGGCTGAGCGGTTCCCTGAACGCACCGCCGCCGCCTCCAAGAAGCCACATGTAGGATTTGATTTGTGGGACCACAGATTCCTCATGGGGGGTTTCTCGCGGTGCGTTCACAGGCTCACGGGAAGCGGCGTATTTTTGACAGCTGCGTTGTTTTTGATATGAATTAGAACTGTAAACAAAAAATAGCGCAAGATTATCCCTTTTAAATGTCGCTCAGGGCTCACCAGCTTCAGGGGAGACTGTTATTAATATTTCACACTGGAAAAACTCTGGTTTCAGCCAGATGTATGAATGATTTTTTTCTGCACATTTGCCCTAAACTAATTCATATCTACTGAATTTGAATTGTATTTATTCATACAGCGATGAAGACCACGAACAGGGGAAGTGAATAATGCTGATTATCTGATTACCATGGCAACAATCAGAAGGTGGGATTTATTGGTAGCAACTGAATGTTTTGTCCTCAAAGTTGATGTGTTAGAAGCAGGAGAAACTGATCCAGTATGAGGATTTTAGTGACTGACGAGGTCCATACTGTGGTGTCTAGACAAGTGGGTCAGAACATCTCCAGAACTGCAGCTCTTGTGGGGTGTTCCTGGTCTGCAGTGGTCAGGACCTATCAAAAGTCATCCAAGGAAGGGTCATGGAGGCCAAGACTCACTGATGCTGCTGGGGAGTGAAGGCCGGTCCGATCCAACAGACCAGCTACTGGAGCTCAAACTCAGGAGTCAGAACACACAGTCATGGTGGTTTGTTGGGTGTGGGACCAGTCAGGGTGCCCATGCTGACCCCTGCCCACTGCTGGAAGCACCAACAACGGACACGGGAGCACCAGAACTGGACCACAGAACAATGGAAGAAGGTGGCCTGGTCTGATGAATCAGGTTTTCCATGTACATCATGTGGATGGCCCTGTAGAAACGGTATTCCCTGATGGCAGTGGCCTCTTCCAGCAGGATAATGCTCCCTGCCACAAAGCAACAATGCTTCAGGAATGTTTCAGGAACACAACAACCAGTTCAAGGTGTTGACTCGGCCTCCAGGTTCCCCAGATCTCAACCTGATCCAGCATCTGTGGGATGTGCTGGACCAATAAGTCCAATCCATGGAGGCTCCACCTCGTGACCTCCAGGACTTGAAGGATCTGCTGCTGACATCTTGGTGCCAGATACCACAGCAACACCTTCAGAGGTCTAGAGGAGTCCAGACCACCACGGGTCAGGACTGTTTTGGTGGTAAAAAGGGGACATACACAATATTAGGCAGGTGGTCATAATGTTTTGGCTGATTGGTGTATACGCGTCGTCTCACAGCTGCAGCCACCAGTAATTTTAAGAGGCAAAAAAAAAAATAGCCTTGGACACTGTGACATCATCACGGCGTCACCCGCCCTCAAAAAAAATTTATCAGCATCAGGATCTTCCTCCGACACCTGATATCAGTCGGCGGTGTTTATTTACACGGCGCCCCGCGAGAGCTTCCCCCGCCCAACTTTCCAGCGTGGATCTGCCGGGGAGTTGCTCCCGGTTGTGTATTCAGGCGTGTTGGGAGCCAAAGCACGCTGTTTTTTTCTTTTTCTTTTTTTTTTTTTTCCAGGGTGGGAATTGCGACTCCCGCTCGCTGCATCTGCATCATCGGCAGCAGGGATGATCAACCTGAATTCCATGTTGTTGTACTGCAAATTTAAAAAAAAAAAAAAAAAAGGTAGTTCAGTAGTTCACCACTAGATGGAGGTGTTGGCTCACTGTTTGTGTGAATAACAGCTCTTGCTAAGTGAGAGTGCTTAAGTGGAAAAGCAAAGTCATCCAAAGGTTTATCCATCATGGGAGAGATTTATCATTTATTGATTGACTTGCAGATTAGAAATGTCACGCGACAGTTGCGGCGATTACATGCGGCGCGACGCGTTTTTTTTTTTTTTTTTTTTTTGCTCCCGTTCCCCACGCAGGAACTTGTCTCATGTGTTTACAAGATGATTTTACCTTTTATTCATATTCAAACCCTGAGATAATTACAACACAGTCATAATAGAGAGATATGTCCGGCGATACATACAGAATATGGCACTTCGGCGGCAAGCTACATTAATATCCTCGCGGCACGTGCCGGTTCCCGAACTTAACGTTCCACTGGCTCACGTCTCTTAAAGAATAATGTACATCAAGCAGGGAGCGAATCACGTTAAAACAACTGGACGTTTCTACGGAGTCTCAAAACCGACCGAAAGTGAATTAACAGGATTCCCATTGACCCCCATTTAGGCGGCGAAATGGCACCGGCTGCCCGTTGTCGCCCGTCGCTGCCACGTACCCGTCGGCGCGCCATCCGGCAGCTTCCGGCGCGGCGCCCTAACGTCGGTAATTCTGTAGGACCTTCGTGCTTTAAAACACTGTTGACATTTGCGACTCACTGTTGCAAATAAGGAAGCTCCGTTACATCGTGAGTGAGTGACAGGACATCTGAAACACAGCTCCAGGGCTTTTATTTTAACATCTAGCACCCATACAACCCTGGACCAACCCTTAGCTCCTGGATTATCACATAATCCCGCTCGAAATAAGACTTGTTTGGGTAAAAAGTAAATGTATTCATCCACTGGGAAAAAAATACACTCCATTTTAATCATTTAAACCAACCATTTTTTTGGTTTTTATACGTTTTTACTCCATTTTGTCACTTTTTGCCTTCCGTAGCTAACAAGTGCCCAGAATTTCTAGTGCTCCATTGGTGTATTTGTGTCTTCGGACTCATGAATAATTTTCAATAACGTTACCATGCGCATATCGGAGTCCAAAAGAGAGCAAAGCAAAGGACAAACCACCAGCTCAGGTGACCCCCCCCCCCCATCCGCAGCACCTCGCCGTTCTTCATAGGCACAAACTACCGGTGGTACGCAAAAGCAAAGTCGTGTTAGCGAGAGTCGAGATGAGAAATAATTTGGTAAATACAAAGTTTGTCAGGGGGAGTTTGTCTGCAAACGTCCAGAAGCTCGCTAGATTCAGTAAGACGTAGAACTCCTGCCGAAGACAGCATCACAGAGCAAGTCCGCACGACGATATAGTCCAGCACCATGTGAAATCCTCAGTACGTCTCTCTGGTTCCCCCCGCCCCCGCTCCTACATGGCGCCGGACGTGATGAAGACGTAGATCCTGGCGAGGAACGAGGTGAAGGCGCCCTGCCGCAGCAGCTTCATCTCCACGTCTATTAGGAAGTCTCTGGGCTGGCGGACTTGCCTCTGCAGGTAGACGGCGCCGGTGTAGCTGTTCAGCTTGCGGGTGCTGAAGTAGCCCTCCTCGTTGCCCCTGGTGATGCCGATGACGATGTGGTCGCCGGCGTAGGCTGGGGAAGGCCCTATCCGGAAAATCTGCGCCGGAATGATGATGTTGGTCTGGAAGCTGAGCTGGTAGTACGTGATGCGGACCGGCGAGTTCTGACAATCCAGGGAGTTGCTGGGGCAGCTGACCCGCTCGCAGCGCCTGGAACCCCGAGATTCGTGGAGACACAGCGACAGGAAGCCAGTGAGTCAGAGAGAACCCGGATACAGGTGCGAAAGGAGCGGAACGGGAACGCCGCTGCGTTTTAGAGGGATAGTTCACCCAAAAATGAGAGTTCACTCATTAGCTACTCGCCGCTGTGCCGTAACACTCAGATTGGACCCGTCACTTACGCCGTGTTTATGCCAGTGTTCTTAGTTTGCATCTCTACATTCAAATGGCCGAAAATCCGACAACGCCTGGGAAGAAGGTTGCGACGTGTTCATCCACCGTCTCCGCTCGGTGAGCCGCGTCGCCGCCGGCCTGATAAGGCGTCCGCTGATAAGGCCGGGTCAGCCTGCTCTCGGCGCCCTTTCTGTCCAGTGGAGCGCGGAGAGAGGGCGGCGGCGACGGCGCCGCCGAGCACCCGTCGCCGATCAAAGCCGCCTGACTCAGCCCCCCCACCCAACCCTCCCCGCTGGGAGTCGCGTTAGCTCACCTGCTAACAAGGCCGCTTCTGCCCGGCGCTGCTGCACACGAGCACACGCGCGCAGCCGGTTTCTCATTAGAGGAGCTCGGGCGCGGCGGATTTTGAAAACACCCACACATACCGAATGTTTAAAGGGGTAGTACGCCAGGTTTTAACCCACCAGAGAGCCGCACCATGAGGCTTTGCACTAATAAATATCCCAACATCAGGAATACCAAGATTCCTGGCAGAGGCTTCACCCCATTGTTGCTGTTAACACGGTGTGACCATCAAACCACCACCGCCGATTTTGCCATGGCTGAGCCGAGCAGGTCATGATTTTCTATCTAATTATGTGACCGACCCTGATGTGGCAGTCACGTACCGTTATCCTGTTCGGCCATTTTTTTTTTCTTCCGTATGTATTTTGGCTCGGCGCTGCTCAAGAACCGCGCGTGGCACAGAAACGGGCCTCACATCAAAACGTGCGTCTTAACGAGGACTCGATTGGTGGGCCATCTTTTTCGAAATATTAATGAAAAAAACAGAAAGAATCTCCCATTGGAATGAATGGGAAAGGGAAAAAAAACGGGAAAAACGCACCCCCGCTTTGGAACGTATCTAGTCCGGCAAAATTTGATGGAAAAATTCCGCTTCAACTTCAAACCGTCGACGAGAAGTGCGGACATAAACGATACTTGTTTATTAGGGAAATCCCTTATCGTTTTCCAAAGATGACGATTTTTAAATCGATGTTTTTCGGGAGCGTTGCAGAGTTTATCATTGGTGTGTATTGCGTTGACTAGAGTGCGGGATGTCACAGCGACACAATTTTGACGTTGCGTGCGCCAATTTCGGTGAAAACGTAGGAAAATTCATGCCGATTAATAAAATGTGACCACCGTAACCCTCGACTCATTCGATTACATGTAAAATCCACCCCGTCAAGAATTTTCCGAAACAAATAGCCGCTACGGCCACAGTTTTGAAGCATCATGCGCCATTTTTTGGTCAAAACGTAGGAAATTTCGCGCCGATTTCAAAAATGCCGCTGTCTAAACTGGGCGACCTACAGATTTTGCTCCGATGGTGTTTGCTCATTTTTCGCCCGACACGGATAAAAAATATATCGCTGCGATCGTCAGAGTCTCTGCTTTCCAATCGTTTATAGTGTTTCTTTCAACGGGCAGTGGCTGGCAATCACATAGCATTCTCCGCAGGAAATGCCGTTTCTTGTTCAATTTAATTCCTAATTTACATTTACCACACCTGGAATAAGATGGAGGAGCAATTTAAGCTTAAGTATCCAGGAGGTGTCGGTCTACTTGCATGTGGTCTTCAGCCTGCACTACTAAGCAGGGTTATCGGGTGATGTCAGGCTCAGCAGGGTACATCGCCATGGTAATTTGTACTTCAGATTTAACCTCCCCAAGATGTTGCAGATAAGAGATAAAAACTGCCACCCACTGACCAATTAACTCTGTTGTCACATCTCATTTCACCTGACTTTGGACTCTTGAATTACATCAAAATATTAATTTCATGTGAACCAGCAGATTGTCTGCAGCCTCTATTCCAAATGGTCAACGACAATTCTACACAACGGGAAGTGCTGGTGTTCTTTGTAAAGCGCCTGAACTGAACGCTGAAGGCAACATTTACAATTAAAGGATGACGATTTTTGATAACTTACTAACTGGCAGACCCGTTCCGATGCAGAAATTTAAAGGTTTAAAGCGTTTCCTTGTTTTTTTTCACACGTTGCTCCTCCATAGGTCACTCCTGTCATTCCACTAATGTTGTAAACATCGATCTGCAGTCTTACGCTCCATCGACGGCGTGCTGAGAGGAAAAGAACTCACATGTCCGACGCCTTCTTGTAGTTGTGAGGGCAGTCGAAGGACAGGCACCGGAAGCCTCCCTGCAGGTTGTAGCAGCTCTGCCCGTAGGTGCAGTTGTGGGTACCAGTCGAACACTCGTCAATATCTGGAAAAACAGGCGGTATTTGATAAAAGCATGGCACTGATACACCGACCGAGCGACTGACTGCTGAATGCAACAAACGTAAGCATAGAGAGATATTGACGTCGGGAGTTGTTTCCTTTCTTGGTTTAAAGTTCATCTGTGTCACCCACTCAGAAGCCAAACGATCCCACTGGCCGACCATCCTTAGTGGATGGAGTTTGCAGCCAAATTTGTGGACGCTTTGGTTCAAGATCAAACATTTCTGTGGATGTCAGCACTGAAAAAGGCCGAAGGGGACCTGCAGTGGACCTGGTTTTAAGCCTAGTCCCTTGCCAGAAACACCTTTATGCTATGTTGTAACTCAGAAAACTGCAGGTGAACTCCGAGCTAACGCCTGGGGGAGATACCAACGTACTCTAACCATGACAGAAAATCAATAAGTGGTGGGGCACCGCCACAGACCAATGTATGGGTTCTTTGCATGCTTGCAACTGTTCAAAGACGCTAAAAACTGCCGCATTTTCACATCATTTGACGTTACGAAAAAGCAACCTCAGGATTTTGACAGTGGAAGAGCACAAAGGGCCGTTGTGATTTTCGGGCCGTCGCGGCTTGAGTGAGATGCAACAACACGGCTGAAATTCCTAGCGTGGGTGGATCCCACTGCTTCTGCCAATCTGTCTACCAAACTGAAAAAAAAACTTTCCAAGGAAATCCCTGCATCTGCAAAGATACGCCAAGTTGGCAAATCAAAAAACAGCCAGCTTCAGGGTTAGGATTAGGGTTGGGTGAGGGTCTGGGAAGACTATTTTGCACTGGCCTACATAGCTGGGTTGAGCACTCCCAGTGTTGGGTGGGGTCGTGGGTGCCATAGACTGTGTGTGGGATATGGCTTGTTGCTGGACCGGGGCTGGCCCACCCACAGCCCCCTTTCATGGGCCAAATGCAGTACAAAGGGGTAAGTGCTCAATGTTGGGTGTCTTGTGCTTGCTTGAGGGTAGAATCTGTAGACCTGTAGAATCCCATACCTGATACCCTCTGACTAATACAGTATATACGCACCTATATACACATACATGCACGCATGTTCCCCTAATGTTGCCAAAATGCTAACCCTAGGCTAATTTCAGGAAGAGGACGAACAGATGGAAACAAGTACAAGATAATCTAGAATTACGCTTAACCATGCAAAGCTACCCTGGCGCAGTAAAAACTGCAGAGCTGGCCACCTTCCATGTGCCCCCCCCGCCCCCTCCGATGCCTCACCTCTGCAGGAGTGCCCGTTGGCAGACACGACGTATCCATGAGGCGGACAAGAGCACTGGTAGCTGCCCGCCACATTCACACACTGGAAGGCGCAAAGGTTCCCGATGCTCTGCGCACACTCGTCGATGTCTGCGGAGCGGACACAAATGGAGTCAGAGGTCAGAGCCCCGCGACGTTAGCATTAATCTAGATGCTAAAGCAATGCTAAAAAATACTGTGGTGATGTCATTCCGGAACCCGCTCAGCGGCGATCAGGGAATGTGGCTGTCGTGTCATTTTGAATCAAACTATAACGTTTATAGAAAGTTAGCGTTATTTGTCCTCTCAAACTTTCTTCTGTGCGATTCCCCGAAAAAGTGGGAAAAAATCTCCAAAGCAGCCTTCAATCGTGAGGCCACACCCCCAATTTTTAGTGCATTAAATACCACTGCAAATATCAGTATGATTAAAAACTACCTAAGATGACAGAAAGCATGTAGTGGAAAAAAAAAATTTAAAGAGTGCTTTGATATTTTAGTTTGGGCCTTGTCTCGTCCACTAACACCTATGCTGCAGCAGACCACCAGGGGGCAACAGAGAGCTTTTGGTTTCATTTTTAATTTGACAATTTATTTATTTATAGGGGCAACGCAGTTTAACAGAGCTTCAAAACGAGGCATGAATCTGATGTGCTGCATTTATATACACAGTTACAGCTAGTTTTCAACTCTTGTCCCTAATCGGGCTTTTAAACAAATACGACACACAAAATCACAATCCTATAAAAATCCTAAATGCAAATACCTTATAAAAAAACAAGTGCAACTAGCCCACAGAGTTAAATTCAGAATCATCACAACTCTCAACAATATAAAATACAAAGAATCCTGTACAAATATAACTTAAACTACAAAAATACTCACAAATCTATTTAACAATAACATAATAAAATAAAGTAATAAGTAAAAAAAAAAAAAAAAGAACTTCCATGCTGTCCATCCAACGCAAACTGGAGTGAGATGACTTCAGATTCACACAGCTGCCTCTGAAGAAGCAATTGCACTTCCCAAAACTTGAAAAGTGCTGTTGCAACGAGGGAAGGCCGCTGAACAAAAACAGCACCACCCAGTGGCTCGTTCTGGCCCATCATTTGAGTCCATTTTAGGTTAGTATACTATCGTAGACTTCCCCAAATCATCTAGTAGCAGTACCAGTAGATCTATAACAACTGACATCTTCGGAAAAATGAGATTGCTGATCATGGATGCGCCGCCTACTGGCACCATGTGGTGATTTGCAAAATATTGAGAGACCATATCAGATGCTTTAATGTGATGCCAGCAACTCTGTTTGTGCTCAATGGGTGACGAGTCTGGACTCCAGGTAGGCCGGTTTATCACCAGGACCCCGCTAAAAGACCACGTAAACCTGGCAGCACGTCGCTCCAAAACCTGCATATATGGTTCCGCGTTCATTTTCCACTTCACCTCGGTCCACCTTAAATGAGTTCTGGCCAGGACAAGTTGGCGACGGTGCTCCTGGATCTGGTTTTATATCCAGCTTCCTCTCTGCATGGTAGATTCACGCTGTCATTGGTGGATGCAGCATACATACGACGGTTTCTGGAAGTTGCTCCTGAGCCCATGTCGGTGACGTCACCACACCACCAAGTCTGTTTTTTAACGCAGTGAAGACCGCGACCACCCAGCGCCGGTTTCCAGTCCTGCTCCTTCAAGTCCTCTGAATCTTTTAAAGATATCAAGAACTGCGGACGGATTTCTCTCCAATTTCATGCTATTTCCAGTAAAATGGGGCTAGCTATGTTTCACACATCGTCCCAATGTTTTTTTTGGAGACGGCAGACGGCCACGCGCGAAACGTTTCGGGCGTGTCCGTGAAAAGCTCCTCTTGAAAGAGGTCGCTCCACATGAACGGGATGAAAGAAGAATCTCAAAAATATCACGCGTGGATCAATTCCCCCATCGTTCGCGTGTGAACGGCCTGCTTTCGCCTGCCCTTCCGTGGAGCCTCCGCCTCCGCGTGAGCATATGAACGCTGGCGCGCCCGGGCGGACCGCGTGCCCGTGTGAATTATCTCCCCGCAAATCAATGGTGCACAGTTTTTTTAATGCGCCGCGTGCGTTACCGTTGACCGTTACATTGGTATTGGCATTCCAATCTCTTCCTGCACCTCATTATGCACAGCCAAGTCTTGATTTGTGGCTTTCATATCGACTCTCCTGCCAAGTCTCATTCATCACCGGTTTTCAGGGAGGGAGGGTTACCGAGGAGACGGGGGAAGGGGGGGAGTACCGAGGAGACGGGGGGTCTAGCTCGCCGCCAACAGCTGCACAACTCTGATGATTATTGCTCCCTCACTTTTCATTCTTGAGACATTTCATTTAGCTGCTCCTCCATCTGGAGCCCTCACTCACCCTCGCAGGTGTGGCCGTCCTCCTTCAGGTAGTAGCCCTGGCGACAGTAGCACTGGTAGGAGCCGTAGATGTTGGCGCACTCCTGGCTGCAGGGGGTCTTCTCGCATTCGTTGACGTCTGAGCGAAGAGGAAGCACATGCGTGACCACGTTCTAAGCGCGCGTGATGGAACCTTCAGCATCACTCGGAATGAGATTCACCTGCAGACGCTAAGCTAGCAGAACATGTACGTTAGCAGGGGGCTGAAACCCCAACCGACGCCGGTCTGACCGCGTCATTAATACCTCACCATGAAGACAAATTCAGGGTCATAAAGATGGGGTCTCTTTCTCTCTGTGTAAAAGGGGTCTCATGATGGGTTCTTCCCATCCGGGCTGAGATGTTCCACCACTAGGTGTTTGAAGAGTGTTTGACGAGACAGCGATGGACGCTTGATAATGGCCGGGAAAACACATAATTTAAATAAGAAATGAAGGTTGGCGGCGATAGCGTGTTTGCTATTTCAAGGATTTAGTCATTTTAATAAATTATGGCCTTTTTCGTACTTGAAAGACGGATTCTGACGCTATTTGTTTCCGTGGAAACACAAGCGTCCGGAGAGAATTAATCTGGAAACCAAAAGTCTAATCATGTTGCCGAGATATGAATCATCTCTCCGCGAATCAACGGTGCACAGCGGCGTCGGCCTCCGCCCTCAGATGCTCAGTCCTCCGGCTTACCCTCGCAGTTCTTGCCGTCAAACGCCAGGGAGAAGCCGGCCGTGCACGAGCAGCGGTACGAGCCCGGCGTGTTCTCGCAGGTCTGGGCGCAAAGCCTGCTGGGATAGCGCCAGCACTCGTTCACGTCTGCAGGGAGCAGGAAACGTCAGTGAGATACCTGCAGGCCGCTGAAGAGGCACAAAAATCAGGTGTGACTTTATCACCACGTTGTCTCATCACTCCAGGTCCGGCGAGGGTGACATGGCAGGGAGTTCAAAGGTCAGCAGGCCTCAGGGCGAGTTTGGTCAGCTGGGTTAATTAACTGACGGTGCTGTCGAAACTCGTCTCGTCTTCG
>CAAKHG010038836.1:0-17369 GCA_901007715.1 Dactylopterus volitans | reverse complement strand
CAAAAAAAATATCTCAGCCCTGACGTCACTGTGGATGCACACATGGAGAAGGACACACACACACACACACACGCACACACACACACACACACGCACACACACACACACACGAATGCCAGTCCACAAATGCAGCGTTTTTAGGCTTTTCTTCCTCTCCTTGTTTCTGTCTTTAAACCGAATTCGATGCTAATTTATGCAATGAGATCTTAGCGCAACATAAAAATATCTCACGAGATCCAACAAATCCCCAAATCCAGCGACCATATAGGCTGTAAGAACAACAGCAGCAGCAATAATAACAACAATAACAGCATTTTCTGAATGCTGAGATGCTGACATGAACGCGTGAGGCTGTGCAGGGACGGTAGAAGAAAAAAAAGAAGCTAAAATGAAATATAAAAGTGCCAAAGTTTACGAGCATAAAACACCACATGTCCGTTCATTTCAATGGCACCTTAACAAGTTTAATGGTTATTTTAAAAAGTGTGAAGGGACGAATAAATGTGTTCAACATTTTGACAGTTGGACAATTAATTTAGCTAAATAATCATAATAATGTGGTTGTCATCAAAAACCTCCTTCATGTCTAAATTCCGGCGAGAGCGGATGTGTCGTTAATGGCGACCATGATGAACCTCGATGAGAAAAAAATGGATTTTCATATAAACTGTCCCATAATATATTGGAAATAAACTGTAAAACATTTAGAGTCACGTGAGTCAAGCGTGTTTGTTTTATATTTCCATCACTGGGCTGCTTGATCGTAACCATGACAACAGAGGTCTCAGATGTTTCCCCTAGCCGAGCGTGTTTTTGCTCTAAACCGTCGCCCAGTCGCGCGAGCACATCCGGCGGCGGAGAGCCGGGCGTTCGCATGAAAAAAAAGTCCGGAGGCCGCGGCGCCCAAACGGCGAGAACAGACCCCAAAGCTCCGTCGGCGCAGCAACTCCTCCGATTGTGCTCCAGCAGCGGCGCCGGCGCGCCGGCTTTGGGATCAGCAGGCCGATGATGATCATTACTCAGAAATGGGTGATGGAGTTATTGCCTGAGACATACGGTGAATGTGCGATGAAACGGCAGCGCGAGATAACGGCGGCGGCGGCGGCGGCGGTAATCTGTGGCAAGCTGTTGAGTGTTGGACTCCTAATGCCCTCGCCTGCTGCTTTACTGTCACTCCATTTGTTTGATGAAGCCTCCGTTTTCCCTCCGATTC
This sequence comes from Dactylopterus volitans, assembly GCA_901007715.1. Lineage (NCBI taxonomy): Eukaryota > Metazoa > Chordata > Actinopteri > Syngnathiformes > Dactylopteridae > Dactylopterus > Dactylopterus volitans. The sequence continues at coordinate 16,156 of CAAKHG010038836.1, read as the reverse complement.
TCCACTCGGGGTGATTCCGGCTTCCTGGCGGCGCTCGTTTAAACGCGAGACCTTAGGCCGTTTCTCAGATCGTGGACTTGTGCGGGCTCCCGTACTTTTGAAGCGTCATCATCGGCGGTCCGAGTCCTCTTCCAGTTCACAAGTACAAGAGCAGCAAGTCGGGACCTCAAACCCGGGAAGTGTCCCCGCTCCGCCCACTTTTAGAAGTCCGATCAGATGCCTACTTAAGTGTGTACTTGAGGAAGCCATGTATCCCAGAATGCATCAGGATCAACGCACAGACGATCGGCATCGAGCGGCGAATGACTCACCAACTTCCACAAACTCCCACAACTTAGTTTGCCAGCGTTCATCTTTTATACGTCCGCTCGCTCAAAAAAAGACTCATTTAAAATATAAACCTCACACGTCCATAACCAACATATACATGAATATATACATGGATACATACATACACTAATATACATTTATATATGAAATATTTAAACAGGGAATGAGTTGCCACAAGTTCAAACTCCGGAGTTCCCAGGTCCGCTCCTTGCGTTTGGAATAGCGGCGTTCCTCCTCTTCTTCTTCTTCTTCTGTGTGAATGGCGGCTGGTGCTAAGTGCATAAGCGTCATTAGCGCCACCTACAGAGTGAATCATGTAAAACAACCACAACTCATTCCTGTTTAAATATTTCATGTATAAATATACATTTGTTTATGTGCGCGTAGACGGGTTTGATGACTGTGGTTTACCTGTACAGACAATCCAGAAAACGCCTTTTTGGTGAGGTGGAGGACCGTCTCTAAACAGAGGAGGTCCAAGACAACAATAGAGGCTTGAGATCCTGCCCGATATGACTTTTCTGATGGCCTGGGTGGGTCCCATAAATACCCCAGAAGCCCATTGGATGAGAGGTGAGACTACCAAAGGCACTTGAATTTCGATCTGCCTTGTAGGACCACCATGATGCAGAAAACTGATGAGCTCGCTGTTATTTACAAGGATTCCACACTTAGACAATAAGCGCCGTTCCAACGAGCTTAGTCATGACGGCTCAGATGCGCCGCTGTGAGCAGGGTTCGAACCTGCGCGGGGAAACCCCATTGGATTTCGAGTCCAACGCCTTAACCTCTCGGCCATCACAGCTGTGTGCCATCATTTTTACTCATCGTAGTATTTAGACAGTATTCTCAGTGGCATACACTAGGTGACATGGTTGATCCGTCTGAGGCTCTTGATTTCAAGCAAAAAGGATCCACATGCACAACACTTAAGGAGACCTTCTGTCTTTTTACAAGCAGACAGATGGTGGAAGCCTAAGAACCAGCTCGCATCATGGCTCATGTATGACAACTCTTACTCTAAATGGACGTGATGGACACCCACAAGCGTAGGGTGCAAACATAAGAACATCACTGCTGATTCTCTTAGATGAAACTTGTGGCAGCTCGCTGTGAGCAGGGTTCGAACCTGCGCGGGGAGACCCCATTGGATTTCAAGTCCAACGCCTTAACCACTCGGCCATCACAGCTGTGTCAAATATGAACAGTATGTACTCAAAAAAGTATACTTCAGTTGGGCACACTTTTGAGTAAATATCAGTAGTATAGCAGTAGTTGTAGTTGTAGCTAATGTGGGTTTTTTTTTTGGCAAATGTGATGCATAATTTGCACATGTGGGTGTTTTTTTGGGGGGACGTTTCACATGATGCATTCGCGGCAGATGCAGTTTTCAGGAGATGTCATGAATCACCTGTCCCATAAACGCATCTCATGGGAAACCCCCGCCCCCCCCTGGAAAAAGAAAAAAAGCACGTGGCATGAATGCGTCACGTGTGAAAACGGCGTCATGAAGTTGATTCCCTGAAATCTTCATGTGGCGTTTCGTGCGCTTCGCTCCACATTGCAAGAGATTATTAAAAAAAAACAAAAACAGATGGACACAAGACGACAAATCCCTCAATAAAATGAGCAAGGAGCATCCAAACATGACACCGCACGCCGCTTTCAGCCATAATATGAACTCTTCATTATGGTATTCGGCCTCGGCGGGGGTCAGAGCGCGAGCCCCGACTGCGTCGCCGGCACTCGGCCCCGTCCCATTTCCCCCCGGCGGCTCGGCGCCGCGCTGAGCAGCCGCGCAATTAAGCTAAATGGGCTACGTAAAAACCATATTGCTAATGTTTCCCGTGAAGCCCGAGCCCCGGAGAAGTGCCGAGATTGCGGAATCCATCAGCGAAATTGCACGCTGACGTGCCCCGCTAAGTTTGACTGCGCGGCGGCGGCGGCGGCGGTAATTCCAAAGACGCATCCGGCTGGCAGATCCGTCCACGTCGCCGCCGCAGAGCCGTCGCGGGGCAGCAGCTGTTTGCTCCCCGCTGCAGGATCGTAATCCTCGCTGAGAGCAGGACAATCAAATCATTTTTTTTTTCCCGTCTCGATTTTGCCGGCCAGCGAATGACGGTTTGTTAATTTGAGGGGGGGGGAGCCAACAGACGGGGATTACGGCTTGTTTTTCCCCAAATGCCCACAACTTGATCCCGCCCCCCCCCCCCCTTTTAGAAAACATTATCAACAAGTAATTCAATTATGAGATTTATGGGAGTTTGGTTTTGTGAGCAGATGCAGAGCGACGCAGCGACGCCTTTGTCACACAAGTTTGGATAAAAACGTTCGTCGAGGTCTGAGGCCGCTAAACCCGACGTAGGTTTGGTGGCCGGTTTTTACATGAAACGCGGGGCGTCAAGTTTTGAGTTTTGGGTTTTAGGCCCATGCAGGGTCTGATCTACACATGGTTTTTGTGGTTGATCGCCAAATCCAAATCACGCAAGCACACGGTGGCAACACGGTGGTGCGGAGGTTAGCATGATGGCCTCATAGCAATCGTGCTAACCTCTCCAGGTACTCCGGCTTCCTCCCACCTCCAAAAGCATGCTGAGGTTAATTTGCTACTCTAAATTGCCCGTAGGTGTGTGTGCGAGTGTGAGTGGTTGTACCCTGGCCACTCGTCCAGGGTGTACGCCGCCGCTCGCCCCTTGTCAGCTGAGATTGGCTCCAAGCACGAACCAGAATAAGCGGAAAACCATGTGGCAACACAACGACCATCAAATCTCAAGCACCATCAAAAACAAGCTGTGGGCCCCAAAAGCCCACAAAAGGGTCCAATCCGGCCTTCCGGAAGACCTTTGCACCATGAGGGCTCAGGGTGTACCCCACCGCTATAGTTTTCCATGTCTAAACAAATCATTCAAGCGGCTTCAGTGCAAAACATCGAACTCCTTAAAACCACGTTGTTGGAGCAGAAGCGGAAACGCCCGCAAGATTAAAAATAATTTCCGGATCCTGACGAGCCCCAAAACAGCCACTCGGATCTGCTAGTTTGAGGTAAACTCGCAATCCTTTTCTCTGCAGACATCTGCGGCCGCATTGTGGGGCTAGCAGGGAAGCTAACGAGCTAGCGCGAGCGCGTGAAGGACCACAACTTTTTTTATCATCTATAAGTAATTTTAGAGAAAAATAGAATGTAACTCGCAAATACAGTAGAAATGCCACCACTCAGCACTTCACCCTGTAAGACATTTGTCTAAAACCTCATCATAATCAAACCCCCCACCCCAAAAAAAAGCTTAGTGATGTCATAGACCTTGACCTTTGAGCCCTGAAATCCAATCCAGTTTTCTCCAGGTCTGCCTGGAACAGTTACGGGAACCGGATGGATCATTTTCATCCTCAGGAATCACGGCATTTGTGCGCAACCTTGTCGAAGTTAGCGTAGAAAGATTGAGAGTTGTGGCTTTGAACAAAAAAAATTTAATAATGTGGAGCGTGAGGCCTTGTGACACCGACCTTTGACCTCTAATCCTAAAATTTCGGATCAGTCCGTCCTCAAACTTGAGTTGACACTCGGGCCGAAATCGACGCCGCTCTCAGTTCATAGACATGAACAAAAAAGATACATAACATTAATGACCTGAGAGGTCGGCCATTTTGGATAACAAAATGCCACCCGCTGCTTGCAAAAGGACAGTTGGCCGCAGCGTTAGCGTTAGCGTTAGCGCTCGCCCACAAACGGTGGGATTTGAGCAAACACCAGCGAACAAAAAAAAAAAAGGCCAGTGGGTCATTAATGAAAATGGAACGGGCTTAGAGCACTTTGAATAACCGCCGGACTTAAGGCGCAAGCCATCGCGCGGTAATCTGCAGCTTTTACTGGGGATTAGCATGCGGAGAACAATGAGGGCCGTAATCCCGCGGGGCCGACCTGTTGGCCCCCGCGCTGTAATTATGATTGCGGCGACGATTTCGCCATCAGACGCTCACGCCAGCTACCCATCGTCATTTAGCGTACGCGAGCGTAAGCCAGCGTAAGCCAGCGGCACCTCACGGCGGGGGGAAAAACTCCCTTTTACCGGGAAAACAAAAACAAAAAAAAAGACGCTCCGATACAATCGATCTGAAACTTATTTTCTCGTGGATTACGTTGACGGCGGCAGTATTGTTTTGCGTGCGGATTATGTTCATGTTTGAAATGAATTGGTTTGTGACATATGTTGATGCCGAAATGTTCCTGTCAGAACAGCAACACCGCGGTTAGCGTCTCGCTAGGTTTAGAGAGCTCCGGGTTTGCGCTAAAACCTGCAGCGGGTTTGGTTCGGGATTAGGTTTAACCTCGTTTCCAAGGTTACAATAATGAGAACATGGTGAAGGTTTGGTGACGTGCGTCTGTACATCCGTTCATGCTCACTGACGCCCACCGCAGCTTTTTTCTTTTTTTTTCTCCTTTTGGCAATTTTCTCCCAAAACAGCTATGAGAGCCACGAGACTCAACCACAGATGCCTGTTGTAGCTTTTTTTTTTTTTGTCTTTTTAGCAATTTTCTCCCAAAACAGCTATGAGAGCCGCGAGACTCAACCACCCACGCCTGTCGTAACTTTTTTTTTCTCCCAAAACAGCTATGAGATCCATGAGACTCAACCACCGACGCCTGTCGCTTTTTTTTTTTTTTGTCTTTTTAGCAATTTTCTCCCAAACCAGCTACGAGAGCCGCGAGACTCAACCAAACCAGTGAGGCCGCGGCCAAAACAAAGAGCTTAAACCCGCCGGACCTGCGCTCGCACTCCGATCGCGGGCCAGTGCTGCGTTCAGGTTCTCAATGGGGAAGAGGAATGTTGACGTGAAACGCTGAAATACGTGTAACCAAATCCGTGCGCGCATGACGCAGCGCGTTCGGGTCAAAACCCCGCTTAGCCCAGTGATATCCAGCCTCACGCTGCCTCCACCGCTGAAGGTGTGGCCCTTTCACACGTCTGGAAGTTCAGCCTACCTGTGGTTTATGAGAAATGATGTTTGTTTAGAGGCGGCCAAAACCAGATACATTAATATTTCAGGAATATACGGAATATACGGTGTAAACGGTAAAACAGACCGAGTTACTCGATTGCGACAAAGAAGATTGCGAGTCAAAAGTTGACAAAACCAGCTGATGCGCCGAGTTCCGCCCCCCCGGCGGGCTGCAGTTTTGTGCCGGAGCCAAACGCCCGCTCAGATTAGGAGATTATTCCCACACCGCAACAAAAACCCCCTGAAATGTAACCGAGTCGACATAAATGCATTTAAGTTACATTAGGAACATGAGCAGAGGGATTTCTGCGCCCCTCTGGGGACACGCGGCGGATAAGTGCTGGAAATAAATCCCGCGGATTATTCCATAACGACTGCTGTGGAACAACATGATAAAACAAAAGGATGCAGTGATACGGCTGGAATTACGCCGCGCCGGAAATTTTGTAAAAAAGAATAAAAGAAAATGAGGGAAGTAGTGACAAATCGAGGGGGGAAAAATAAAATCACAGTTTCCAGCTTCTTGTCCAAACTTATCCCGTTTGGACTTCCTCGCCAGGCTCAGATATTCAGAAAAGTCATCTGAGAAGATAATCCGAGTACAATCGTCGGCTACCAAAGAATCGCAGGAAGTCTTTGAATACATTTCGTGGAAAAAAAAAAAAAAAAAAGACCCACAGGAGATCAAAGTGAGCATGAATGTCCATGCAAGTTCCACAAACACACCTGCTGTGCCTACCTTCACTCCTCCTCCTCCTGCGCCTGGTCCTGGTCCTGGTCCTGGTCCTGGTCCTGCTGCTCTGCGTGGACGCGTCACCGTCTGACCTCTCCATGTCTCCGCCGCGGCTTCACATCTCCGCTTCCCCCCCCCGACGCTTCCTCCTCCTCCGACGCCGCTCGTCTTCTGCTCGCCTGCTTGGGGGGAGGTTCGGCGTGCAGCTCTGCGGCGGGAAGCCCTGCAACACCCCCCCACCCCTCCCTTCTCCTCCCACCACCAACTTCACACACACACACGCACACACACCAACCCCACCTCCTGCGCTGAGGCTGTGATGTCATGAGGAGACAAAAAAACAACAAAAAAAACAACGGCATCACCGACTCAAAGTGGCCAAAGCTTCACTGGGCGCCAGCTGATGGTGGAACACGATCGTGTCTGATCACCATCAGATACAACATGTTATTAAATATAACGCACGGGTGCATGTAACTGAATGTAACGTGATCCTGAAGAAAGCCTGTGGGCCAGAACATCATCTAAAGAAGAGGAACGCATATAGAAATAAACCCTGAAGTCTATTTCAAGTGATCAGCAACTCATTACAACCTCTGATGTGTCTTATAAAGTCTGCAGTAATGTTTTGGCATGTTCCTGTTCTCCTCTCTACTGAGTATAATAGATTCCACTTCAAGAATGTGGGTATTTATTCGGAAGGGGATTTGGGCCACTGAAGAAAAAATATATATAATTCTGAGAGAAAAAAAGCCAGAATTCTGACTTTTTTCTGATACCTAAAACAATAAAAATAAAAAAAATCGGGAGGATTTTTTTTTCATTTGTAAGTCCTAAAGTCAGAATTCTAATTTTAGAATTCTAATTTTAGAATTCTGACTTTAGAATTCTGACTTTTTTCTGATACCTAAAACAATAAAAATAAAAAATAAAAAAAATCGGGAGGATTTTTTTTTTCATTTGTAAGTTCTAAAGTCAGAATTCTGATTTTAGAATTCTGACTTTAGAATTCTGACTTTTTTTCAGAAATGAAAAAAAAATCCTCCTGAAAAAAGAAATTTAGGTTTTGGAAAAAAGTCAGAATTCTGACTTTTTTTCAGAGATTAAAAAAAAATCATCCCAATTTTTTTTTAAGCATCAGAAAAAAGTCAGAATTCTGACTTTAATCTCCCAAAATCCTCCCAAAAAAACACACATTTTTTAAGGTTTCAGAAAAAAATCTGAGTTATGAGATTTACCTCAGAATTCTGACTTCTTTTCTCAGAATTATATTTTTTTATTCGGTGGCCCTCACCCTCTTTCGTACATTTAAGTTGTAGAGCACTGCAGAAAAATGACTGTTTATGACTACAAACACGAAGGGAACATTTTCACTCATCCAGGACAGGTGCACATTTGCATATGTTCAGTTTGACCCTTTAAGGTGATTGTGTGTAAAATAAGTGGGCAGAACCTCGGCCCTTCATCAGCTCTGTTCTGGGAGGACTCGGACCTTCTTTTTATGACTCAAGATGCCTGTTAAAGTTCATTTAAAAATGCTTTGAAACTCTGAGTTTGCTAGTTAAAGTTTCTCCTCTTTAGATGAAGTTTGCTGGATGTTGGATGATACTCAAAATGGCAACATGCATAAGTCCCCCAAGTTCATTAATAAGCTGACTAGCTTTATCACAGTTGATGAGATAATTGGCTGCCCAGTTATGTTATGCACATTTGAAATTTCCAGCTTTAATGGAAATAAACCGTTTAAGATAGCACTGCCCTTTTTTCAAATAAATGTTGGGTTACATAATTGATCTAATATTTTGCAAGTCTCTTCTTTTCTATTGCTGCATTTAAGTTAACTGAATCATTCAGTATTTTGCGTAGAATTCCACGTTACATCCGCTTGTTAGCTCATATGCTCTTTTTACAAAAACTGGGACTGTGGCGAAACTTTGTTGTTAATACAAAAAAGCAGTATTGTGGCTACCTTGCCACTAGGTGACTGTAAATCCAATAAAATACTGCAATGTACTGTCTTTTACTACATGACAGTAATAAACTGTAAATTAAGTTTTCAGTAAGCAAACTGTATTAAAAAAACGGTAATATGCTGGCAAGGAACATACTGCTGCCAGGAGTCTACTGGGGAATCAAGAAAAAAACAGTCATGTACTCTAATTCAGTACATGGTGTTATTACGGTAATATACTGTAAACTAGATAACAGTAGGCAAACAGTAAAATTACTGTTAATTTTACTGTTAATTTACATGACATGATCGTTTATTGTGTATTTTTATCCCCAACAGGTGACATCTTGAATAACACTGGATTTAAGGGCAAAATCTGGATCGGGGACCAAAACCGGCCTGTGTACTGTCCCCACCCGGCCCACAGTATACACACACACACACACACACACACACACGCACGCACACACACACGCACACACCTCCATGGAACAGGAGAAATCGTGTTAATGAAATGATACAGAAACTAGACGGAGATGAAGCTGGATTTGAACGGGCGGGAACATCAGTGACAAAAACACACAACACCATAATAAACACAAGAGTAGAATAAAGATTTTATTTTATTTATTTGTTTTTTTAAATTAATGACAATTTCTATGCCAGGAGCGGACCTTCAGGTCTCATCTCAGCCCTTCATATGTTTTGCATCATAATATCCCATCTCCATAATCTTTGCCGCCTCTCCAGACTTCACCTTCCCTTCTAATTAACAGCAGCATCTTAATCCCTGCCAATCAACCCCCCTCCCAGCCCACCCCCCCACCGCCAACGGTAATCTGGCTGTGTTACACCTCCGCCTGGGTTCAGATGGCTCCCCTTTTGTTCAGCTCCTCGTTTCATAGGTGGCATCATTATGATAATATCCCATCACGCCCCCCCCTCCCCATCCAGCTTGGCGTCGTTCCTCCTGGTTTGGAGGTTTCACGCTGGGTGACTCCGCCTTTGGAGGATTAGCGAGACGCCGGGGCTCTTTTTTTTGTTTAACGCCAGGTGAGCGCCGTCGCGTTATCATCCGCCGCCCGCCTCCCGGTCGCGTGGCGTCGCCCGCCTTGTGCCGCGGCCGCCGTCCAACCTCGGAGAAGGGAGGATTGATGCGCCTTTCCCCTCCGAGGATTATTCTAATCTGGAGCGGGCGAGGTGTCGGGGATATTGTAATCAGACGCATGCGTCGCCTGCAAAGTTGACTTAAAGGCAACAATGAATGTAAATGTGGTCGATATCAAACCCGTCGGCACGGAGGAGGACCGGCAAACCCAACAGGGACTTTTTGGGTTGGAAATATTAACGTAAAAGAAGATCCCGATAATCCATAGTTTACGTTAATAAAGAATCAAATGTCAATGTTCAGTGCAAAAGCTGCATTTACAATTGCATTGCTAAGCTTTTATTTATTGTAGGCTAATCTTGAGGTCATGCTAGCCAAACAGATGTAGTTTGGCTTGCTAATTGTTCATTAGCACCAAAGGCTTTGAGTAAATTTGAGTAGCATTGTCATGCTAGCTGAAGAGACGTTAGTTAAGCTTGCCGGTACTTCATTAGTACTACCAGTAGCATTGACATCTAAGGTTAACAGTCACCGTAGTAATGCTAACTGAACGGATGATAGTTTAGCTTGTTAAAATTTTATTACTGTAAATATTAGAACTGATGTCTAAGGTTAACATTTATTGTAAGCTAATGTTGAAGTAGCGCGGTAATGCTAACTGAACGGATGATAGTTTAGCTTGTTAAAATTTCAGAACTGACATCTAATGTCAACATTTATTGTAAGCTGACAGTAAAGTTGTGCTAGCCAAACAGATGTAGTTTGGCTTGCTAATTGTTCCTTAGCACTACCAAAGGCACTGACATATAAGATTAACACTTATTGAAGGCTAGAATTTGAGTAGCATTGTCATGCTAGCTGAAGAGACGTTACTTTAGCTTGCCGATACTTCATTAGTACTACCAGTAGCATTGACATCCAAAGTTAACATTTATTGTAAGGTAATGTTGAAGTCATGCTAGCCAAATATATGTAGTACGGCTTGCTAATTGTTCCTTAGCACTACCAAAGGCACTGACATGTAAGATTAACATTATTGTAAGCTAGGTAGCGTGGTAATGCTAACTGAACGGATGATAATGCTTGCTAATGCTTGATGTTGCTAATGCTTCATTAGAGGTAGCAAGGTTAGCCTTTATTGAAGGTTAACATTGGAGTAGCATAGTTATGCTAGCTGACATCAGCTTAGTTTACTAATAGCTCCAATGCTTCTCTAGATATTAATGTATTTATTTATAGATTGTTCAGTCAGGTTTTTTGATAACTTCACCTTAAATAGCTCAAAATGATTTTCACACTCCACAGAAGTGCAATGCCTGATGGGTAATTTTTGCCAGGTAAAGTTGCTCCAAAGTGAGAGGCGTGTTCGTAGCATTTTTCCCGCCGCTATTTGGAGTCGTACTTAACATGGCTAAATACCTGCAGTCAACGCGCAGGGCACAATCGCCTCGTGTCCGCTGAACACTGCCTGAAATGACAGAAATAATTATATCAAGAGAGTTTTGAGAATATTAGTTTGGCTTGAGTCCCACCCACTAACACGGAGGAGGCGGAGCTTAGCAGCTACACACTCCAGTCAGCCACCAGGGGGCAAACGAGAGGGACTGCCATGGTATCTAGTTTATATGTTTATATAAACGCAGGTCCTGTAAAGCTGCAACTCTCAGGTTTGGCAAACTTTTTTTCGGGCGGCGCCTTTAAAGCTCCTCGCAGAATGAATAAATCATGCAAAAGCGCAGGTTCAAACCCAAACGCAGGGAGGAGCGCGCCGCTAAAATTAGAAATAACGCCGCTTGCAGACATCCAGTTAAGGGTGAAATAGGGTGGACGCGAGACGCCACCGCGGCGCAGCACGCAGGCCATTACCGCCGCTGACGGGCGGGTAGATGGCGGCGGCGGCGGTGGCTGCGTTCCCGCCGGGCACCGACGGCGAAGAGCTCGCCGAAATGAGCTCGGCGTCCCGGGAAATAGGCCCGGCACGGCCTCCCCGCCATTAAACCCCGACATGTAGCTGACGCCATCCCGAATTAGCATATACATGTCCGCCTGCTCCGATTTTAATGGGTTTTTTTTCCTCAACATGTCGCTTCCCGCTTGGTTCGCTGATCCGACCGCCTTCCTCCCCGCGTCTCCCCGAGCTTTTGCAACCACGCGTTCCGTAAAAAGTCGGTTAGGTCAGCTGGACGCCCGCTTCTGTCGAGCCTCTGCGGCGGCGGCGGCGGTAGCTCTCCAGGCTCTGGTACCCTGTGATCCTGGTCACTTGTGAGCAGTTGAGGACACCTGAGAACCATTGAGGTCACCTGAGAGTCTTTCAGGTCACCTGAGAGCGGTTGAGGTCATTTGACAGCCTTTGAGGTCACCTGAGATTCCTTAAGGTCACCTGAGAGTGGTTGAGGTCACCTGAGAACCGTTCAGGTCACCTGGGAACTGTTGAGGTCACCTGAGAGTCTTTCAGGTCACCTGAGAGTGGTTGAGGTCATTTGACAGCCTTTGAGGTCACCAGAGAGTCATTAAGGTCACCTGAGAGCAGTTGAGGTCACTTGAGAGTGGTTGAAGTCACCTGAGAGTCTTTCAGGTCACTTGAGAACCGTTGAGGTCACCTGAGAGTCTTTCAGGCCACCTGGGAGCGGTTGAGGTCACCTGAGAGTCTTTCAGGTCACCTGAGAGCCGTTGAGGTCACCTGAGAGTCTTTCAGGTCACCTGAGAGCCGTTGAGGTCACCTGAGAGCCGTTGACCCACCCAGGTCATCACGGGACTCGTCGGGGGTCACAGGAGCTGGGCGCTTCCAGCACCTGCGACTCCCCAACGGCCAATCGGGCGAAGGTGAAACATCCTCATCAGCTGAAAGGGGTCCAGACGTCTTCTGCCTGAACTCTGAGGACCGTCATGAACTGAAGGAACCCCTTTAAGGTCTAGACCATTCATTAAAGGGGGACCCACTGTGTTACATTGTGACGAGTAGCGATGCCGGATCAACCTTCATGTCTCCAAACGGGGGTCTGCAGCTCACTGGGAGTCACAGCGTGGACACATGACGCTCCGGGAATAGAGGCTGCATTATGCCAGCCGAGGTCCTCCCACACACACACACACACACACACACACACACACCAGCGAGTGTGTGTGCGCGTGTGTGTGTGTGTGTGTAAGCCAGGGCTGCGTTGGCTCCATTGTCTCTGAGAGTGACGCCGCCGAGTCACGCCTGAGCGGAGGGGCTCATCACGCTGTGAAATAACCGTCACGTGATTAAGCCCCTCGTATTTTTCTCGCATAAATTAAGACCGGCCCGGCCGGGGTGAACTCTGCGCCTCTGCTGCCCCGCGTAGCCGTCAGCTTTGATCGGTTTCACTTTAATCGGGGTTGGGGGGGGGGTCGGGGTTTACACGGGTTCATAGATCCAGAGCAGTTTTATGATAATGAAGATTCACCAGTAATTATCATTCTGGGCGACCGCGGCTCGCCTCTGTTTTATTTATGTGAAAATAAAAGCAACATGAACCCCAAAGAAGCTAACTTAGCTTAAAAGCTTTTTTTCTGTCTCTTTATATGACAAAAGTAAAAAAAAAACAAAAAAAACAAAATCCAGACACGGTGAAAAATGGTGAATCATTTTTCTGTCGCTGCCTCACGTGACCTCAGGAGACTCTTGAAGCCAGACTGTAGGAGACGTGGAACGCCGGCGCCCCCAAGCGTTCCACGAGGGAACTACACGTTTACTCGTTTTTTTGTGTGTGTTTTTTTTGGCAAAATAAATCAAAAACATAATTCCACAAGATTTGGATTTTCTCACGAAAAAAGAACCACAATTATTATTTAAAAAAAAAAAACTGGACAAACGGGAGGAGCAGCAGGGGCGTTGTGTTCAGGAACTGGCGGCAAACGCAGCTCTCATGGCGGAACGCCGCGTTGAGTCCCGCGATGCGTTCAGGGACCCGTTGGTATTCCATTAGTTCCCTGCGCAGCTTCTTCTCGTCTCTGCGTTTTCTCCCCGATCAGTTTAGTATTGATTTTCGGATTTTTCCTGATCGCTTTGAAGGCATCTTGAACCCAGATAACCCAGGATAGACCCGGACCAGGTTCCTCCACATCACGTCCTAAAACCCACTCTTGCTGACTATTTTCTCACTTTTTTGCCCTTTTTATCTTTTCTTTTTACTGTTTTACACCCTCTCTGTTACGTTTACAGGTCGTCGTCTTTACTTCTTTCATCTGATCTACACCTACTTGCCCTTTGTTGCTTTGACTCTTTCCTATAATAATTATGTGCTTTTATGTGAACTCTTGAGTTTTCGATAGTTATCATCACGAATTGATAAAAGAATATTACATTGTGCTGCTAAAAATAGCAAAACCTTGTCCGTGGCCACGTCAGCGCTGCCCCTCGCGCACGCGCCCGTCCGGTTTTTAAGCATAACTGAAACGCCGAAAAGCTTTTAATCTGATCTAATCTGAGTCCCAGGCGTCATCGTCACAGGCTGAGAGCGTGACGTCTCTCCACCAGACGTCTCCCTGTGAACGCGCCCCCCACTGGGAGCTGAGGCCCAGTGCAGCCTTTCACCAGAGGGCGTGAAGGCTGTTTATCCTATTTCTGTCCGGACCTTTGAACGCAACTGCATATGCGCAACTGACGATGGTCTCAACAACTTTGTGCGAAAAGAGGATGGAGTTTCCTCTCTGTTTGATCGGGGCAACTCGAAGCCTCAAAGCTGAGGTCACCTGAGAGTCATTAAGGTCACTTGAGAGTCATTAAGGTCACCTGAGGGTGTTGAGGGCACCTGAGGGTGTTGAGGTCAATAGTCGTTGAGGTGACCTGAGAGTCATTAAGGTCATCTGAGAGCCATTGAGGTCACTTGAGGGTGTTGAGGGCACCTGAAACTCATTAAGGTCACCTGAGATTCATTAAAGTCATCTGAATGTGTTGAGGTCAATAGTTGTTTAGGTGACCTGAGAGTTATTAAGGTCACCTGAGGGTGTTGAGGTCATTTGATAGTCGTTGAGGTCACTTGAGGGTCATGAAGGTCACCTGAGAGTGGTTGACCCACCCAGGTCATCTTGGGAGTCCTCGCAGTCACATGAGCTGGGAGCTTCAACGCCACAGTCAGTCAGTCAGACCTGAAGAAGCCTTTTGGATGAAAGTGGAAGATCTTCATCCAGGCGTCTTCTGCCTGAACTCTGAGGACCATCATGACCTGACGACGATGATCCAAGCAACTTTGTGGGAAAAGACGACGGCGCTCCTTCTCCTTCTCCTTCTCGTTCTCCTTCTCCTTCTCCTTCTCCTTCTCCTTCTCAAGCGCGACAGTCCAAATCCTCATGCACCGGGCCTGAGTCCGACCTTCCGGGAGCAACCTGAGCGCGGGCCCCTCCCTCGCTGACGCCGCGGCAACGCTGATGAAAATTCTCGCGATTTTTGCGTAACTGCTCGTTGACGTTTCTGTCAATGGAAGCGACACTTAAGTGCGCCGGGTGGGGGTGTTGCTACCAGCGGAGGTTTCTGGATGACTGACTGGAAGCTTCCAGTCACTTTAATGACATCAGGTCATTTCTGCTTAGTCGCATGTCTGTGACTCACTGGGGTCGGTTTGTAACAGAAAGAGTGTGACGATGGCAGGGGAGCCTAAATGTAAAAATGTATTGTTTTCCGGAAAGCCACACAGAACTCACAGAAACAAAAAAGTCAGGAAATAAATAATAACCCTATTAATGACATAAATAATAACCAAACAACCCTCTCTGGGTTCCTCACAGGAAAAAGGCAGGAAGTAAATAATCACACTATTTATCTATAAAATAATTTACCCCCTAAAAATGGGTGCTCCTATATTTTTGTCGCGCACTGTATATGAAAAAAAAAATCAAACTGCGTCTCTGGTATTGTTCAGGAGGCCAGGCCAAATGTGGGGGTGGGACCACTGGCCTAGATGAACGTGGATCTTTTATCAAAATGAAGTGAGTGAAAACTTGATAAAAACACGTTTTTCTTCCTGTAGAACACATTTGTCGCATTAAAAAAGGTAGAAAATCACCAACGTATGGTAAGATCACAGTTCCATCGCACAGTGACTCAGGTAGGGTGTTGGGTCACGCCCCGGTTTATGAATATAGATAGATAGTTTTATTTTAAGCGCTGGCAGGATAAAGATAAACTGTTACACACGTTACGCTTGTGATCAGGTCACATCGGGCCAATATTTGAATGATCAACGCTGAGGAGCCATGAGTCATCTTGTTTACGGGAATCGAACCGTTCACTTCTCTTCTTGAGAAGAGAAGTGCTCACGTCATCTCGAGTCTCTCTAAATAACTTTTTATGAGCTCAGGAAATTAGTCAGATTTCTTTCTTCTCTCTCTCTCTTTTTTTTTTTAGTTTGAAACTGCTCGAAAACGATATAAAAACAAGTTTCTAGCAAAGAGGTAAAAAAAAAAAAATTTCAGTTGCAAATATTGAATTGATAATCCTCGATTATAGAATTAATAACAGAAACGCCCCCTTATTCCTCGGGCCGATGTAAATGCAGCAATCCCACTTCCCACTTGACCGTATAGGTATATTTTATAGTCTAGTTTTGTCATAACTATCTTCTCCAAAAGAATTATCGGCTGTTTGGCAGTAAATTAACTCATAAATAAATAAATAAATAAACAAACAAACACATGGATAAATTAATTAAAAAAAACTGCAGACGAGCACCGGCGCGTCTTTGCAGCCTCACTGCTGTGAATCAGACAATGACGTCATGGCGATGACGCGCTCCGATGGCACAGGCTGCGCTCTTATTTTGAAGGCGCGCCCGCCGCTGTTCCGGTCCCCGCATCTCCGCGGAGATGTTTTTGCTCGTGTGGCGGCGGCTTCTCCTCCGCTCTTTCCTGCCTCGTTATGACACGAGCGCCCGTGTTTTCATCGGCCTTCCGCTGCGGGCTCCAGCCCACTGACATGCAACCGGAGGGGGGTGTTTTCTTTTCGGGCGTCCCCGCCGTCGCCTTAATAAAATAAATTAAAAAAAAAAAAAAAAAAAAAAACCCACCCACCCCCCGC
>CAAKHG010038830.1:0-10602 GCA_901007715.1 Dactylopterus volitans | reverse complement strand
CTGCGAGCGTCGCCGCTGAGGCGCCTCAGTGAACCGCTCACATTCGCCTGCTTCACATCCGCCTGCTTCACACGCGCTGACCTTCAGTCACACCTTCACCTGGGCCACCTCAGCCAGCCGGACCCTAAACCCCACCCAGGACTCACTCTGACCTTTGACCCTGCTCCATTCCTTAAATGAGTGAGACGCCTTTTTGCCCTTTAGGGCAAAAAAACACCCCCCATATAAAGACTGCCATAGAAACATGGCATACTAAGAATATACGATGAGTAACTTCAGTTCTCACCATATATGGCAAATCTGTTCAAAATTTTAATGCCTTTTTTTGTGATTAGAACCTTATTTTTATTGAAAGCAAAATATACAAAATTTAATTGTTTTCCAATATTATATATCCAAATAGATTGGTTTTTTGGGGGGGCGTGGGATTATCAGAACCCGGGAGTGTCAAAGATCAGCAGAAACATTCATCTTTATCAATGTTTTCTCTGCACAGTGTAAAAAAGTGTATAAAAAGTGCGACACCTTTTGTCCCTCGGGGCAAAAAATGACCCCCAGTAAACGCTGCCAGAGAAATATTATGGATAAAAATAGCATTCTAATTTTTTTAATGAATACAATCAGTAACCTAAGTTCTCACCGTATGTAGCAAACTTTCAATCTGTTTCGAAATTTTAACCCCTGAAGCTTAATCCAAGTTTTTGCTGGTAAAATACTTTGTTGTTCCTAAAAATATAAATAGAGAACACAAACAATCTAATGATTTCTACTGGTAATTTTGGATTTGTTTTTTTTTTAGAGGTAACAACACAAGTGTGTGTGAACACATTTATGTCCCCACAACGGGAGGAAGACAGGCGCACTGCAGCGATAAGAGTCTATATTTGGCAGTGATGGCGGCCGTCAGTCGTCCGTGACAGCCGGCCGAAGATAATAGAACCACTATTAATAAACGCTGCGCTGGGCGGGCGGATCATGTGCATCTGCTGAGGTTCAACACTGATAGACGGACGAACGTGAGCTCCTGCAGTCACGCTAACATCAGCGGGTTAGCGCGCCCAGGATGCTGACGTGCCGACGCTAGCCAGGTCTCACATTTACCGTGTCCACTCTCCTAATTTAGCTTGTTAGCATGGAAGCGCTCATTCAACGCCGGATCAAGAAAATCTCAACATGGTGTCATGACAACATATCAAATAGAGACTGAGACGCTTCTGCCAGCAGGGCTAAAATCCCCAGAATGCACCGCTCACTCCAGTTCAGTCAGTGTCGGGATCATTCAGGTTGAGTGATTGTTTGGTCAAACTGGGAACCTTAAAATCAACAATCATGGCCGCAACATGGGACAGGCGTGGCTAGCATGTTAGCAACCAGCAGATTGATACCAGCCAACATTAATTGTGACTTATTGAGTTCCTAAAGCTAAATTCATGCTGGGCGCTCCCGCATATCCACAAAAGCGCCACCATTAGCTCAGCATGCTCTGAGCCAGGAGGTGGCGCTCAATGCACCATAGTCACCAGAGACTCGATGACATTTTGTCATTTTACGTTGCATTAGTGCATCCTGCCTTCAAAACAAAAGCTTGTTGTTTCTTAACGTGGGTTTCATCTTGCACACAGCTGTGAGAGCGGTGCCTCTCCCTGCTGTTAGCGCGCTAACTGTCCCAACAGACCTGACCCGGATTAACGGACCACAAACCAAACAGCGCTTGTTACACAGAAAAATTAAAAAAAAAAACGTATTCGGTTGACATGTCGCCTCTTTATGGCTGTTGCGAATGCGAATGAAGTCAGAACAACGCGGTTTGAAAGACACGAGGACAAACACCACAACGTTTGTTGGCAGCATAACAAACTTCAAATACGATATGAGTTTGTGGAAATGGTTCTGGGGGAAGAACTTCAACAAAGTACGAACGTAAACCACCTTAAAAGGATGTAGAAGCCAACGCTGCTGTAAACGTATATGGAGGAGAGGGTGTGTATGAAATTGGGTGTAGTTGTTTATTTTTATCTTATTTGGTATGTACATAAACATGAGATAGTTGTTTCTTTTATATGTACATTATTTGGATTGTATATAAAGTTGGGATATGGAATTCTTATCTTATTCTATATTATATCAAATTATACATAAAAACTGGATATTTGCATGGTATTGGGTTGTCAAAGAGTGCGGTCTCAAGTTTATATCTCTTCCGACTCCTTTTCAAACGTGATCAATTGTTACTGAAGTTCTTGTTTATTGAGTTACTATTTTGTTTAGGGTGCATTTTTCAATAATATCATTTGTTTTATTGTTTCCTCATGTTTTATCTTGTCTTTTTTGCTTTCTGTCATCTGTATAATTTACATGTTTGAACGTCGTCATCATATCCGACCATAATATCATCGAGTGGTGGCGGCTGAGTTTCTATCTGAATGTAGATATCGGTGGCTGCTGGCGGAAACATCAGCCCGTTAGCCGCTAACCGCTCTGCCGCGTTCACCAGCTAGCTACCGCGGGATGAGAGCCGTGAGAGTCAACTGCCGGAGCTGTCAGAGGTCAGAGAGACCGTCACGTTATTCTATGAATGAAAAAAAAAATTTCCGATATCTGAAAAATTCATATCTGTTGTTGCCAGGAAACAAAGGCAGCCCAGGCAGAGCAGAACCGCCGCGCCGTCACGTCGTGTTTGCCGATAAAGTTTGAAATATGCGACCCCCCCCCAAAAAAAAAAAAAGTTGGCCAACTCAGACTCAACAATGGAGCTCAGCTGGTACAGTGTGTGTCTAAATAATGTAGGTTACCTTGTACTTCTCTGTCTAATACACACAAACACACACTCGCTGGGCCGGAACACACGCACAGCAATCTGCTAATAGGAAACTCTACACAGTGTGTGAGCGTGAGTGTGTGTGTGTGTGTGTGCGTGTGTGCGAGTGTGTGTGGTTGCTGACGTAACTCGAACAGACAGGCACTTTAACAGATTAGAGAGAAGCAACTCACCCACACACCCACACACACACACACACACACACACACACACACACACACACACACACACACACACACACACACACACACACACGCGCAGTAACATTCAGTGCTTTGTGAGGACCGCTCCCACCTCCCCTCTTGGATTTCGAACGCTAAAAAAAAAAAGCTGCGTCATAACTCTTGCGGCCAGCAGAGGGCCCCGTTGCCATGCCGCTTGAACGCAGCACGGGTCTGTTTGAGAGTCCGGATGAAAAAAGTGTAATTTTTACAGTCCTAAGTGGAAATGAAGGAGCTGCCTGTGGATTTGGGGGAAACGTACATCCACATGAAGGGGAATATGACATATTGTGACATTAAAAGTTTTCAGATGAAGAGTCTGACTCACTTGCAGAGCGATATGATTCTTGAAGTGATAAACGCAGCGTGTTTTTTTGGCAGCCGGTGGGTTATCTTTGGAAAGCAAACACGGCCAAGGTTAAACAATCGCTGCTTTCGCTTGACATTTTGCCGAGTGACAGCTCGAGGACGTCACCGGACAGATACAGCGAAGAGTCTTCCGGCTCGGCGCGACCTTCGCCCATCGAGCACGTGCGCGCGCAGCTCGACGCTCCAAATTCCTCCTCAAAGTCCTTGGCTGCGCTGCGTTTTTCAGCCTCCGCTTGCTCCCCGGGTCTTGTGGCGAATTCTCCGGATGAACTGAGGCCCGGCGAGTTCGCGGCGCGGTGAAGTGATGCGGTCTGACAGGAGCCTAATCGCAGCCACGCAGACGGCGATTACAGCCGCAGCTGTGGGAAGAAGAAGAAGAAGAAGACGACGACCTGGGCCAGACCTGCCTCTGCACTTTACTCGCCATGACAGAGCTGCGGCCCGCAACAGAACCGAACCCCCTCTGGACGCTGGTCCACGTGACTGAGCGCTCCGGATGAGCCGCCAGAGGAATGCTGGGATGCGATTCCTGTTACTAACTGGCTGAAAAAAGCACCACCGCGTGTTTGCTATGTGTAGGGTGATGGTCACTATGTTAATGTGTGTGGTAAGAAATATGCGCTGAGTGGTTGCTGTGTTGTTGTCAGGTTGTTTCTAGGTGGTTGTTTGGGTGTTTCTAGGTGGTTGTTTGGGTGTTTGCTGCAATCCTTGATGGTAGATAGTTTACTGACCCTGGATTGCTGGTTGCTAGGCTGCTCAGTGATTTTTTTTTAGTATTTGTGATGAACCTGGACAGTGGCTACTGTGGTGTTACGTGGTTGTTAGGGCGTTTAAGGTGACTCTAGATAGCTGCTGTTGTGTTTTTATACAGTTGTTAGGGTGTTTGCGGTGATCCTGGGTGTTTCTAGGTGGTTGTTTGGGTGTTTGCGGTGATTCTGGATGACTGCTCGTGTGCTGTTGGGTGGTCGTTGGGTGTATTTGTGGTGATCCCGGTCGGTTGCCAGTGTGCTGCTAGGTGGTTGTTAGTGCGTTTCTAGGGGGTTGTGAGGGTGTCTGTTCTGATCTGAGATGGTGGATAATGTGTTGCTAGGTGGTTCTCAAGGTGTCTGTGCCGATCCTGCATGGTTGCTAGTCTGCTAGCTGGTTGTTAGCGTCTTTTTAGTGATCCTGAATGGTGGCTAGTGTGTTGCTAGGTGGTTGTTAGGGTCCTAGATGGTTGTATTGTAGTTGCTGTGGTATAGTGTGTTTACAGACGTCCACCTGGTGAAAAGGGTTAAACTCCTCCTTTGACTCCGCCCACTCCTGTTCTTTTACACAGTGAATTCACGTTCTAACTACCAAAAAAGTGAAATGTTGGTGTGCACTTGTTGCTTACTATTTCCCAGAGGGCCGATGGGCTCTGACTCCCCCCTGGTCATGGCGGTGGTGTCCTCGTGGTGGTCTGCGTCCTCGCCGCAGGACGCCATGCGCCCGGTTCGTCTCTGCAGCAGCTCCCTCTTCTTCCTGCCGGACAGCGGATGCATTTGGACGTGGAGAATCCCGCAGGGCTCGGAGCGTCGCCGCAGCGTCCGTCTGTCTGCCTCCTTCTGTCTCCGGTCCACCCGTCCACCGGCTCCGTCCTCCGTCATCATCCATGATGCAGACTTCCTCCTCTCTCTCCCTCTTCCGGCCTCCGTCCTCCTGTCTTTCCTCTCCTCCTCCGCCATGTTGGATTCGGACTTCCTCCTCTCTTTCTTCCCGCCGCGCTTCTCCGCCTCCGTCTTTTTGTCCTCCTCCCTCCATCCACAAGGCTCTGACTCTCTCCTCAGCATCCACCTGTCCTGCCTGCCCTCCTCCTCCTCCTCCAGCTCCTCCTCCTGTCCCCCTGCTGCGTACGGTTCGCTCCTCCTCCTCCCCGTCCATCGCTCCTTCTCCTTCCACTTCCTCAGCATGAGGCTGCTCAGACGCTTCATCGCCATGACATCACTTCATACAAAATCCACTGGAGAAAAAAACGACCACAATCCACCAGATCTAATAAAGCTATGTCATAATTTATAAAGGACTAATTAGCTGGAGGAACTTTAAAAGTTACTCTCAGTAAACTAAGTTAACATAATCAAATTGAACTGAAGCAAATGGAGGATTGGATGTCCTGCTCCCAGCTGTGAGGGATCCAGTTAACTCTATCAATCCCCATCAGCAGTGAGCCAATCCCGAGGCTTTATGGAATGAAAACTCTGCTCTGATTGGCCGCCGTTTCGTCTCCCATCTGCGGACTTTAAAGTTGAGTGACTCGGGGAAACGTTCCGCTGCGTTCCGGCAGAGTGAACCGCTCCTCTGCGACCGGCCTGAACAACAAAAACAAACCCCGGGAACCCTGGCGGGAGGGAAGATGGGCGATGACTTCAAACATCCGGCTGACGGCGGAATAAAAACACAGCTGATGCCAGTGAAAAGTTCTCAGAAGCTCCTTCATACATGAAGTTAGAATCCTGGACGAGTTCCACCTGTTTTTCCTCCATTTGCTCCGACACAGACACAAACAGGTAGGCAGCTGGTGAAGTGTTGGTCCTCCGAGTCTCAGCCCTGCAGAGTATCACTGCTCTGTATGCTGCGGGTGTGTGTGTCTGTGTGTGTGTGTGTGTCTGTCTGTGTGTGTGTGGCTTCCTGCCCATATTGGCCACACCTCCCTTCATCTACACTGCAAAAAAGACGAGTCATGTCAGGCTGCATCTCCTGAGAAGAGAAGACCAGCATGTTGTTCAGTGTCTCTCAGCTTGAGTGTCAGCGGGGGGACGCGTTCACAATGAATTCTGGGTAAATTAAGACCTTTTTTTTTCCTTGAACAACGAAGACACAGCTGATCAAGTAGAAACAGTTTTTTAAACAGTTCCTGGGATGTTTTACTGTGAAAATCCGGGGATGTGTTTAACAAAATAAAAGCCAGCAGGGTTCTTAATGTCGGTGAAGCCGAGAGGCTGCGGCGTCTTACTGTGGCGGGACGTCTGTTCTGGGTCAGTCACTCCATGACAAGTCTGCTTCTCCCAAACTCTTTACCTCCTTACGACTGCACAGGGTCTGATGGAGGTTACTATGGAAACGTGGCTCTGTCTTCTGTGTAAAGGTGCACCTACCTGCACCTCATGTTCTCACTGTGTGTGAGTGTGAGTGTGAGTGTGTGTGTGTGTGTGTGTTTACATCCACATTGGAATCCCGGTTCTGTTCTGACTCAGCACCTGGCTTTCACACAGATGCCGGTTCTTCCAGGTCCCTCATCATCACCTCATTCATCTACTGACGGGGAACGTCCGGACTCCTGGATCATGTTCACACGTGGAACACAAAACCAGGACCCTGAAACCGGATCGGAAACAGGACACAGGAATCCAGGACTGGCGTGCATGTGAACACACCCAGTGTTTCCTGATTTTACTTTTGAGCAAACACGCTGGCGCCATCTAAGGTCACGCAACGTAAAAGCACGCCGACGCCACCTGAGCCAGTGGGAAGGCACATTTGCCTCTAAAGGACTGTGAACTCTAAAGGCTCCCAGTCTGTGCAGCGTTTTTTTAAAACCATAAATCTTTGATTAATGAAGAACATAGAGGTAAAAAAACAAAAAGACAACAAGAACTCAAAATAACCAGACGAGGACTCCAGGACGGACCCTCTATGAGGACCCTGTGTCTGAACTGGAGGTTCATGAGGACCTCTGAGCTGACAATCAATCGGCTCGCCGAGAAAAACCCCCCAGATCCAACATAACATACTTCAGATGAAAGTGAAGCAGATGAATGTATTTGATGCCTGTCTTTTCTTTATCATTCCTATACTTTTACATTCGTATGTCGCAGTGAGCCAATTCTGTGCGAATGTGTGCGGTGCAGCAACCCCCCCGGGCCAGCAGGTGTCGCCACTGTGCCGCCGACACGCTTGTACACAGGCGGGAGCTCTCACACAGGTGCTGCTAGACGGAGGACGCGCAGGTCGCCTTTCTACCACCACGCTGCGCTACGTTACGCTATGCTAGGCTACAATGTTTTGGTGAGATGTTTATGAAGGGTGGACTTTGGTTGCTCTGCTCATCGCTCTTGCATGTAAACCAACTTTAAAAGCCTTTAAACGGCAAGCCATAAATCCAGCACTATAACCAAGATTATGAAGCTGAACTGATTTTTTAATTTCATTTCAGCAGGCAGCAGCAGGCCGGTGGCGAGCGCCTGGGTTAACGTCAGCAGTGCGTCTCCTCAGTGGCTCAAAGTGATGACTCATCTCATCACAAAAGGCGTCATGATGTCTCATATCACTTGTTGAAAATTAGGAGGAAAAAAAATCTAATCCAACATGAAAACAGCTGAGCATTTCAAAGAAAGTCGGCTGCTCTCTGCACCAGCCGGACCCGGCTTTGTGAATACTGTGAATATTGTCACTGTGATGTATCTCAGCCTGTTTTGTATGGTTTGCGTCAGGCCGGCATTTTTTGCAGTGTGTTTCTGTCTGTCTGTCTGGGAGAAGAAAAGCTCCATCTGGGCCTGATGTGCTTCACTTGGTTTATTAAAGGATCACAGTTACAGGGATTATGAGCAGATAATAAAGCAGCGGCGTTCCAATATCAGGTCACTGTTTGCTTACACAGCAGCGGGCGCGCAACACACACACACACACACATGCACGCGCACACACACACACACACACACGCAGACACGTTGAGTCAACAGCATGTTTCTGCCCAACAGAGGCAGCTTCATCCCGGATTCGCGATTTTCGCTCTGAGCCAATCGGCTGACGAGCTGCCAGCCTCCGAGAAGTTTGGATAAAACACGGCCTCCTATCATCTTGCGCCGTGGCGACTCCGCCCTGAAAAACGGGTCCAATCACAAAGCCTCGTCCGATTGCGCCGCCCCCCCCGATGGGCGGAGCGGCGCGGCGCCCGCGGCCGCACGTGACGCGCTCGCCGCAGGAATTACAACAATAAACGGTCTAAGTGAAACAGCGCGCGGCCGCGAACACCGAATCTGGGAAACGCCCGGAGAGGAAAATCTGGCACAGATGACGACTCAGGCGCAAAGATGAACTGATTAGATTCAGGTGGCCAGAGGTCAAAGGTGAAGGACACTGTGACCTGCAGTCTGTCCGGTTTGTGAAAATTCCAATTGCTATTCTCCATCTGATGACGTTGACAATGTTTCAGGAACGTCTGAGGGAAATCTCTTTGGATTTTTTTAACGCAGACGTCAGCTCGAATTTGAGGAAAAAACGGTTAGATTTAGGTGTTAAGAGGTCAAAGGTCAAGGTCATTGTGACGTCACATTTATACGCTGATGATGACAACAAGTTAGACAAACGTCGAATAGAATTACGTGATGACGTGAGCCTTGATAACCGACTCAGAGGCTCACCGCATATATGACGGACAGGCATGGATGTTCGCTGCCGCCTGAGATGGTAATTCTAGTTTCTATGAAAACAATAGCGTGTTGTCATGGCAACTTATCAGTACCCGCATCTCTGGGCCCATCGTCTGCTGATTAATCAGTTACTACAGGTGTATCGTGTGTCAGTCGCCGGTCTCCTCTTCCATGGAGATGCCTCCATGTCAGCTTATGAAGGTGAAAAAGGATTTTTGAACAGTGTTTCTGCAGACGAACAGCAGGTGGCAGTGTTGTTGTTGTTGTTGTTGTACCTCTGGTTTTATCCCTCCTGGTGCGGGAGAACAGTTTGATGCTGACTGGGGAGGACGAAGGCTGCTGGTTCGACTCCTTGGAGGCGGACCTGAAGATCCCACTGAAGGTCCGCCTGGCACACACACACACAAACACATACACACACACACACAGATCAGTGTTTTCTTTCCCCTGACTGAGCTGCAGTCAGGCATGAGGTGTACCTGCGTGGAGATTTGGGCGGGGACTCCTGCTGCGCAGCAGCGGTGGCGGTGGCGGCAGCGGCGCCAGTCTGGTACGGGAAGATGGTTTTGGGAGAGCCGGGACTGGTCCTGGAGCTGGAGGTCCTGGCCGGGGCTGAGCGCGGGCTGGAGGGTCGGCTGAACGCGGCCCGGTGGAAGAAGCTCCTGGTCGGGCTGGCAGAGTGGCACACCGCCTCCCCCTGCAGGACGGGACCACTCATCACCGCGGCAGTCTTACACATTTAATTTCATGGATCTGATTCGCTGATTTGACGAGCGTTGAACCCCGCAGACATGAGTGAAGAGTGAATCCGTCAGAGCAACCAGCCCATTAACACACAAAACCGAGAGAAAATGTGAATCTGACCTTCCTGCCGCCGTCCTTCTCGGCTCGACACGCGTCTCCCTCCAGGAACGGCATCGCAAACACGCTCAGGTCCTGCAACCAGAAGGTGAAGCGCCGCGATGAGCACCCAACGCCACGCAGCGCAGCAGCCAATCACAGCCTCGGAGCAACTTTAAAGGTCCCGAATCTGGCCGCAGTCCGGGTCTCACATCCTTCAGTTAAAAATCTGCAGTGGTTATTCACCTGTATGGAAGAGCCGTGTCACCATGACAACAAAACAGACAAAGTCGGAGCCGTTTCCATGTGAATGTGTGTGTGAGGTACCAAATTGGGCCACGGAAAAGTGCAGTAGATTGGCCCCGGAATTCCGATTCGGGCGTTCAGGTAGGATCCAAGCAGCCCGCGTTGGTCGGAAATACGCAGAAATACGTCAAAGTAAAATGGCGTCACGCACCGCGAGAGCGAAAACAGTCCAATTCTCCTCAACGTTTACCGTTACGTGTCGTCTAATTTAGCATCTGTTGCTAAAAGTGTAGAAACACCTTGCTGCGGCGTCTCCATTCCACCTCCGTCAGTCTGATTTAAAAAGGCTCTGTGCGAGCGCAGCAGGGACGGAAAAGCCCAGGAACTTTACTGAAATGTTTGTATGTTTGGAACACGACGTTTGCATTCCAAACATGTCAGTATTGTTACATAGAATATTGTTTTCCCCATGTTTAAACTACAGTAGCCAGTAAGATGCTGGTGTGCTTCCCCAGCAGTGTTTTTTAGATGCTCGAAACACATCCAAACATCAACTGGCGGCCATGTTTTCCGAGCATGCGCAATGAAACGCATTCACCCCGGAAGTTCGGAATTACCGACCCGGGGTCTTCCCGCGTTCCGAGCGAAATCGAACGCAGGTGTTGTTAGACGAGGAACACACACACACACACACAGACACACACACACACAGTCTTGT
>CAAKHG010038828.1:0-11413 GCA_901007715.1 Dactylopterus volitans | reverse complement strand
GTCGCAGCGACCTCTAATAACACGGAAAAAAAGGAAATTGGACGGCGGCGCGCCAGCGTTGGAGGCCACGTTCACACACGTGTTTTGCGCCACGCACTGTTGTAGGTAGAGGAGGTGCTGGAAATTTGTCACAACTTCTAGGTTCCACCACTGAATCAGCTCTCACCACCCTGAAGGGATGTGCACACACACACACACACACACACACACACACAGCGACGTTTGTAGCCAATAAGGGGCCCTCTTCTCCCCTGGAATGAGCCGGGATTGGCTGGATTTATCTAAAGCCTGAAAACAGAGCAGGAGGAGGTTTCAGGGGTCTGGTTTTCTCCCGGGACGCGTGAATTACATTCTGCCGGCCCTGAGCCGCAAGTGAAAATATCAGAATTTACATTGTTCTATCTCGTGAGCTGACCCCAAATGTGGTCAAAATTTATACTTCATGATATTGACTCTGGGTATTTCCTTTTTCTCTGCCTCCCTTACATGACTCCACTGCTGTCTTTTATTGCAGGCCCTCGCCAAACATGCTCAAATGACTTTGCAGGGTTTTGCCGAACTTGGAAAGTCCAGTTGGGCTTTAAGGTCACCTCCCGGCAAGAATGTGTTCGTGTTCCCACGTTTGAACGTCAACGTATGCATAGATTTAAGTTAAAAAAAAAAAAAAATGGATGTCTGCTTTCAGATCAATTGATGAAAATGTAAATTTTATCTGCACCCGCGGAAAATCTGTTTGTGACATCGCAAAACGCATCACAAAAAAGTCAGCAGACACAAGCGTGACGTGGAAACGCCTGAGAAACAAAGAAGAAGAAGAAGACGTCTTTGTGTTCAGCTGCTAAGCCCGTGAAATGAAAAAAAATATTTGCACATTCATGCGTTCTGTAATTCTTAATGAGGAGGAAAGAATAGGTGCCATTTTAGAGGATTTCTAATGTGGCAAAGTTGTATTTATTATCGGCAAAAAAAGCACCAGGCAAACGGTTTAATACAGGAGGGGGGTTATTGACTTTTTTTATTATTGTCTTGGCTGTTCATGGTTAGTGTTGAACATTACAAAAAAAAAAAAAAAGGAAAAAATTGATGACGAAAAAAGGTACGGGCAGAGGACTGGTGAGCTGGCAGGCAGACGGGCAAATCACAGAAACCTTCAACAGGAGGAAAAAAAAGGGGAAAAAAAATGAAAAGCAGTCGGCTTGTGCAGGAAGTGCAAGATCTAACGTCTTCATCTTTCACCCGTGTTTCTGAGTCAGCTACGTTTGAAAACGGGGTCGCAGTAGCTGTCCCCGCCGCCTCCAGTTTAAACAAAGTTTCATCGAAATCTCAGGCAGCGGACTGCGTCCTGCAATTTGCTGAGTTTATGTTTGCAGCACGGGAGTCGGAACAGAGTTAAAGTGAAGGCAAAATGGGAAAAAAAAAAAAAACCTCTCCGCAGTGCAGCATGAAGTTCTTTTTCGAGCTCTCGGTCCAACGGCGCACTGGGGAGACTTTAGCGATGCACTTAAGTTTATGTTTTGTGACACCGAAGAAGAAAAAAAAAAAAAAAAAAGAAGCATTTTTCGAGTTAAGCGCCCGTCCATGCGGAGTGACGCCCAGTCGATCAGGAAGATTATCACCCACCTGCTCTTCCCATCACGCGCGAGCGCTGGATGGGGCTTTAATCAGCCGGCGTTCCCGCCCCTTGTTCCGATGCGCTCGCCTGCCAGGGAACGGTCAGTACCGGCTGCCATGTGACTCTTTGGAGACTTGTTCATTTTATGTTTCGACGGGAAGGAACCAGGTTGTTGTCGTCAGGATATTCCAGCCTCTGCTAAAGTCGTTCGGGAGAGCGCGGCCGAATCCCCGGGCAAACTCGCTGAAAACACATTGGGGGAACGGGAAGCGAGCGCGCACGACCGCTGGCCTGCCGTGATTAGTTAAACAATTATCAGCCCGAGCGGGCCGCCGGTGGCCCCCGCGCGGGGCTGCTTCCTGCGCTGCCGTGGCAACCGGTAAGCAAAGCGAGCTCCCGTTTCGGAGCGCCGCTGTTTTGTCTTCCACTTTAAAACAGCAGACCCTCTCCACCCCCCCGCATGCCCGGCCCGATATATATTCAAAACGAGCATTTCGGCGCGAGGGCATATTGGGAAGCGTTTAGCTTGGGAAGGTGACGACCCCCCGAGTTTAATTACGCGTCGTCGTCTCAGGGGGCAGTCGCGTCTTTAGGTGCTGAAAACGCGGAAAGTTTTCATCGGGGAACGGGTCCGCCGTTCAGCCGGAAAACTGGGATGGAAACCACCTGTGTTCGTCGCGGTTGGTTTATGACCCGATTACTCGGCGCCGCGAAGGATTAGCTTGCCTGTTTTTTTTGAAAATTAAAGGAACTGTGAGACGGCTGCGCGCCGCTCGTTTTTGCAGGTGACGCAAGCTCATCCCTCCTCGTCACACGTCCCCCAGCTCCACGCCCGAGTCCTACAGGGGCCCCCAACATCCGTCTCATGTCTTTGGTGGCGAAAAGCTGTAAAAGCTGATGTGTAAAATTGGATATTAATGAGAAAAAAAGCCGGATACTGAAAGGAAAATGTCACATATCACTGCTTCCCCACCAAATTCAGCATTTAAAAGTGGGTTTTCTTTTTTTTTTATTCATTCTGGTGATGTCGTGTTGATGAGCGCAGCGAGTTTTGCCGATGGAAAGGTGCACGAAAGCCACGGTCGACAAACTCATCACAGACTGGATGAGACTGGGGCGCCGACGCGACCGCCAGGCGGATGGAGTTCGCGGCTGGGATGGCGAAGAGATCGGAGGCGAGCAGATAAGAACCCGAATCCGCTGCGCAGAACCTTCCCCACTGCCGACAGGAGCCCGCTGTTGGTGCGTCTAAGCCGGCGTCTCGGCCAGCGGGAAGCGGCTCATTTGCGTTTCATTCGTGTGCCGCACGTTTGTACGCGCCGACCCGCGGGAAAACAAGATGGCAGCCACCTGGATTTTATTCATTCATCATCTTCTTCTGCTTATTCCGGTTACGAGTGGCGGTCGTGCTGGAGCCGATCCCAGCTGACAAGGGGCGAGCGGCGGGGAACAACACTGAACGAGTGGCCAGCTCATCGCAGGGCCACATGAAGGACAGACAACCACTCACACTCGCACACACACACACACCTACGGGCAATTTAGAGGAGCCACTTAACCTCAGCATGCTTTTGGAAGGTAGGAGGAAGCCGGAGTACCCGGAGAGAACCCACGCAGACACGGGGAGGAAGCCGGAGTACCCGGAGAGAACCCACGCAGACATGGGGAGAGCGTGCAAACTCCACATAGAAAGATCCCAGGCCGGGAATCCAACCTACCACCTTCTTGCTATGAGGCAACGGTGCTAACCACCGCACCACCGCGTCGCCCGCCACCTGGATTTGAGAGACGCTAATCGGGGGCTAATCGACCCATAAGGGGGCGACACTTTTTCCGGCTCCCAGGGGCAGCCAGGATGCGCGGAGCCCGTTCAACAATGATTTTGCGTTCGCTCCTGCAGCGAAGCCAGGACAGCGGTAATTAGGGATTTCTGCCGGGCTGCGCTACTGTAGAAGTCCTCCTGCACGAATCTGGATGAGTGAAAACCCTTTTTTTTTTTCTTTTTTTTTTTTTGGTTATTCGCTTCAGCAGAAGCGCTGCTGCCGCCGCCGCTGCTGCTGAGAGGAGCAGAGCGTGGACGTCGTCGGACTGTCAAAGCGAGACGATCGAGCACGCGGTGTCCTGTCAGTGAACCGATCATCTGGTGGGCGGGGTTTTTCCTTGCTGTTTTTTTTTTTTTTTGGAATGAGATCAGTCGACGCGTTCGTGTCAAAATGGAATAAACGGCATCAAGTGCGGCGCGGAATTCTGTTTTCATTGAAAAAAAAAAAGGTTTTTCACGACAATTTCACCTCTATAGAGAAGCGCTGTAAGACATGGAGACTTGGTTTGGGGCACTTTTGCCCTTATTAGACAGAGACCCATATTACGAGTAGAGAAAGATAAAGCGTGTGTGTGTGTGTGTGTGTGTGTGTGTGCGCTGGCACATGAGGCAGTGTTCCTGCAACAGGTTTGCATGTGCGATTCTGTTGATGATTCGAGGGCGTGCTGCGACCAGATTTCCAAAAAAACCAAATCGGGATTTTCGAAACTCCTGCAGCACCACTTTTGAGAACCCCGGTCGGACTGAAGTGGCTCCGAGTTCGTTCACGGCTTATTCATCCACGCCGAGGCCGCTGCTAGTTTGCACGCGCACTTTAGTAGGCTGCACTTCTTCTTTCTTTCCTTCTAAATCCGATTTAATTAGCTGCCCGACTCCTTCCAGCGCAAACACTGATATCTCCAGACCTCTTGAATGAGTGTCAGCGAAGGTCACGACCTCTGACCGTGGTAATATACCATTGCAGATAACGGGGCCCATGTGACCGGGCTCCTTAATTGTTCTAAATGAAGTGACGGATAGATCGCAGGAGCAACCTTTTGGTCCGGCCGAACAAAAGGGCCAAACAATCAGAAGCTAGCTCGAGGAACTCGGGGGGGGTCAAGCTCCCCCAAAAGGCATTTCCAAAATAAACCGAAGTAATGGGGTGTGTTTGGTTTTCAATTTGGCCAGTGAATGACATCTGAAATGAGAAACAGCAGGTGCTGCTTCCTTGAAGGGGGACACAGAAGCGAGGCTTTTGTTGCGCCGTGTCTAATGGCCGTCGGCGCAACAAGGCAGCTGGAAGGGCTTTCAGAGCGAGCGCTCCCGAGCGCCGCCGGTCCCGCGTCCTCCCGCCGTCCTTTGTGAGCGCTCCGCTGTCGGGATCGCTGAGGCTGCACCGTAGCTTTCCTGCGGCACCGCTGTTTTACGTCTCCGGGATTTATGTTGGACCCGAGCTGAAAAGAGGACCTGCTCCGCGTCTCCCGGCCCCTGAGATGGCGCCTGTGATTTGGAGCCGAGCAAAGCGGACTGGACGCGGTCGACGCCGGCTCCAGAGCCGCGCGCAATAAGTCATGCTCCTGTGTTTCGGGGGGAGCCTCCGTGACATATGCATGTGGTGATTGAAAGAGATTCGTCTCCAGCGGTCTGTTGCTTTGACTTTCCAGATGCGATTTTTGAACTGATGAGGTGCTGATGGACGGGCAGCGCGCTACCTGCAGCAGCGGAGCCGCCGCACGTGCTCCGTTTGGAGAAGAGTGTCCTCACCGGAGCCCGGATGAATTATTTTGTGGAAGGACTTGTGGACGCATTTTAGGTAGTTTAAAAAAAAAAAAAAAAAAAAAAAAAAAACTCCCCCAAAAGCATTCATTCAAATATCCATTCAAATATTTTGAATATTTTCACCACTTTTTCTGGCCATCACATTGCCATGGTAAATCTCATCAGGACCACCACCACACAGTGCGCTGTATCCCTGCGCATTAGCATGGGAATACAGGCATCCTGGACAAAAAGTAGTTCCAGATCAAAGGGCGCGAGCGCAACTGGGTGTTGTGTGTGTTACTTCAACTCCTCCTTTGTCATAAATTTCTTTGATTTAAAAAACAACTTTTTTTTAATATCTGCATCAACTGTGAGTTTCAAACTGAATTGTCAGGGCTCATCAGGAGCGCTATAAGACATCACACAGCTGCTTGTGCAGGCTAAGTCGTTTCCCAGGTGAAAATGGAAAATGCACGATGTGTGAAATAAACCTTTGGAGTAAACTTAAGTTTTCACCATCCTTTCAATCGCAGCAAATACCCAGATGCTGATTGGCCACTGTGTGAAAGACAGGAGCCTTATGGTTCAAAGGTAGTTTCAAAGACAATGACGGGACTGACTTCTGCGACATGAGGGCAATAGATACCTGTGATAACCCCCGTAATCAACAAGTGAGGCTTATAGTCTTATAGACTTATAAGACTTATGGACTCATAGGGAGGGGCATCACCTGATCACGGCGCTGTGGTTTTACAGCGCACGCAACTGCAAATTATGTCCTTATCGAAAAAAACATTGACAGGGATTTTCTCACTTAAGTGTTCTTTGTTCATGGAAGATTTGGTAAACTTGGTATCCTCCATACCCCAAATCGTGGGCCATGCTGAGAGCAGTGTCATGAGTTGGGTTCCAAGAGGTGGACTTCATTCCTTATTAAATGAGAACTTGACTGTCTGAGTTGTCCTTGTCACAACTGTGGTAAGATGATGGCACGGGAGGCACGGGAGGCTCCTCGTCTTCCGCTTACTCCGGTTACGGGTGGTGGTCATGCCGGAGCCGATCCCAGCTGACGAGGGGCGAGCGGCGGGGTACACCCTGGACGAGTGGGTGTACCCACATGAAGGACAGACAACCACTCACACTCACACACACACACCTACGGGCAATTTAGAGGAGCCAATTAACCTCAGCATGCTTTTGGAAGGTGGGAGGAAGCCGGAGTACCCGTAGAGAACCCACGCAAACTCCACATAGAACTCCTGCAATCGAACCTGTGACCTTCTAACTATGAGGCAACAGTGCTAACCACCGCACCACCGTGTCGCCCCTGAGAGATCTTTACTTTTTTAGAAATGAATCAACAGATTGTTTCGCCGACATCGCCTCGAACCTCTCCGCTTGAATCCCTCCATCTTACCCAAAGACACACAGACACACACACACACACACATGGGTTCTTGCTCCCTTTTGGTGTTTTATATCCGGTGATTATGAAAAAGAAAAAGAAAGACGGGAGGGGGCGTGTTTGCAAGTCGCACTGGCGCATCCACTGTCACTCGGCACATTGGTTGATGAATGCAAAAAAACTGTGACGAAACCCAAATCCCTGGGAAGTTCAGTTTGGGAAAAAACATTGCTAGGCCTGTTCAGTCATTTCCGTGCCAAAGTAAGAAGGTTGAATCCTCAGCAGCCTCTCCAGCATGAACGTACGCAACGCGCATGATGGTAGATACTTAAAAATCTATCCTCTTTCTCGAGCTGAGAAATACCAACATCTAACTGCTCGGTGCACCGGCAGGTCCTCCCGTGTCTTCTTCTTCTTGGGAAACTGGAAATCAGGTGGAGTAGATGCTCTTCACCATCGGTGCCATTTAAGGTCCATCATCCTTTACCGGCAGACATCCGCCGAGCAGCTTCTCGCAGCCGCGCTGCTACGCCGCTGATGGGGACACGTGAGCTCCACGGCGAAATGGTCACGTGATCGAGCTTGTGTGGGGAGGGAGGCTCGGCGCTGTCGTTCGGGTCGACACAGCGGCATGAACGGACAAATCCCAGTTGGAGATTCTTCGAAGGACGGTTTGCTTCTGAAACGTCGGATCTCTTCTCCCAGCTCCCGACGCAGATAGCTGAACTCGGGTCCACCTAATATCGGCGAAGGCGACGGTTTACCACGTTCATCTGTGGATGGCTGCACCCTGCGATTGCCAGGAGGGAGGCAGCGGGAAGGCAAGGTAGGACAGTTATTTTCAGACCCATAAAGTCTTGAGTGCAGGTCTGCAGAATAATCCACCTCCACCCCAAAGGCTTCGCTACCTCCAACGCAATAACAGACTGTCTCCAGCCTTAAAAATAGCTGGACGCTGGAACTCTCATTATAACCATCCATCCCTGAAGTGGAAAACGTCTGAATGACGGAAGGGAAATAAAGTTTGTTTATAAACGAGGCCCGCGCGCGCGCGCATGCTGCCAACTTTTACACTGAACGGTTTTGCCATTTTTTTTTACAAATAGCAATAATAGCAGGATGCCTGAGACCACAATAGGAGCATTAGGAGCAATTTTCAGGGATGATGGTAAAATGGTGATTTTTGGGTAATTTCCACAGATAAAGATAACCGCAGGCTTCCTGCTGGTTCCTCGAGATCGTTCTCCGGGACATTTTAAGTGACGATCCAGCTGGTGTGAGAGACAGAGATCACACCATATGCAAACCTTTCCGGGGCTGATGTGCTGTCTATAGCTACAACCTCTCCGATGATGAAAAACTGAACTTAGAATAATGCAAACGCACCTGCGGACGCGCGGTGCATCAGCCTTTCAACCAAGATACAGTGACGATTCGGGCGACTTCTTGGCGTCTCTCCACCCTTTTACCTCGAGAGGCGGATAGATTCTCACGTGACTGCAGGACTATGATTTGGTTCCCACTCGAGAACCCATAGCGAGCCACCGTGGCCCTGGACCGCTCAGCGACGGGTCTGGTTTAGACCGGGAGTCGTCCAACTGCTCCATGAAGCAAAAGTGGAAAAGTGGAACCAGGAGTGCTCCTGCCAATCGACTGCCTCCACTCCGCGGATCTGCTGCATCGGGGCCACTCCGGTCTTGGTTGGGATGAAAACCCGCAGCCACACCGGCCGGGTCGTGGAACAGTCGGACGCCCCTGGTTTAGACTGCTGGGTTCCAAAAGTTCATGGTGTCATTAATATCATAATTAGAGGGTATTTCATCACTGTAGAAGAGCAAATAACCTTTCTCAGCGTTTACCATTGTCGTGTTAAAGTCCATGCTGGGGAGGAAGTTGGGGTCAAGGGTCAAGCAAGCCCAGCTTGGGAGTGGAGGACGTGCGTTCCATCCCATGTTGAAAGAGTTTTCATGTGTGCAAAAGAGCCTCTTCTACAAAGCGGTCGCAACGAAACTTAAGCAGGTCATCATTTTTCATAATCATCAGGGTCACTGGGTTAAAATTCTGGAACGAATGACAGATCAAACGCTGATCTTTTTATTTACACCCAACCCAGTCTTTCTTGCGTTCAAACCTTAAAACGACCCACCATGTTGACACGTGGTTAAACCATTATTTTGTAGAGTCGGAGAATGTTTTTTGGCCAACACTTCTCTCATCAATATGCGCTGTCGGACAGATTTGTTTCCAATAGCAAAACCCTCCTGCAAAACACACATTTTTGTAATCAAGGTAAAACACGTTTCTCCCAAATCTTAACTGCGGATCAAGTTTTAGTTGCGCAGGAACGTGTTTTTAGGCGCCAAAGCTTTACCAAGACAAACTGCCCCCCGTCCAAATCACCGCCATTCAAATTAGAGCGCATTTTAAGTGAAATTGCATGAGAGCTGCAAAAAAAAAAAAAAAAAAAAAAAAAAATTGAGGAGGAGTGCCAGCTTTCATCTTCAGGCATTAACGATCTTCTATTGACCTTGGCTCTTTTTTTTTTTTTTTTTCCACATCAAATAGATCCCAGTGGATCAGTCGCCGCTCTAAGCTGTTGGGAGCTGTTATAATCGGCTCAACTTTCGTGGGTCAGGAAACAAACGCATTATGGGAGTCGCTTTGTGTTTGTCTACGTGTGTGTGC
Organism: Dactylopterus volitans; assembly: GCA_901007715.1. Taxonomy (NCBI): domain Eukaryota; kingdom Metazoa; phylum Chordata; class Actinopteri; order Syngnathiformes; family Dactylopteridae; genus Dactylopterus; species Dactylopterus volitans. The sequence goes on along the minus strand of CAAKHG010038828.1, from coordinate 2,146 downwards.
GCGCGTGCGTGTGTGCGTGCGCGCGCGCGTGCGTGTGTGTGTGTGTGTGTGTGTGTGTGGAGCGAGCTGCTGCGAGGCGGCCTCAGGCTAGAGTCCCGCTAAATTCACACCAGCTGCAGTGATGTCAGTAGGCAGTGTGTGTCGAATATTCCGGCTCAGAAGCGGCAGCCAGGGTTTGTGTGTAAATCTGTGTATTCAGGTGCGTTGTGTGAAGTCATCCCGGGCGGCGCGGCCAAACTCGGGGGTCCGCGGGGAAGCTGGCGTTTCCAGGCCCAAGCCTTTCTTCTTCTGCTCCAACCACTCACCGATCGCTCTGACCGTCTTCCGCGCCCCTCCCCCCCCGGCCCCCGAACCCTTCCGCTCCTGTCCCTCTCCCAACCTTTTCCCCCCCTATCCCAGGGACGTCCTCGCGGACGTGTCGACGGGAGCGCGGCGAACCCAAACCGATGTCGTCGCTACCGAGCCTCGGAGGCCGAGCGATAGGGACGTGGCTCGCGCTGCTGCAGGTCATCGCACTTTAACTCCCCGCCGTTCAGACTGACCTAAAACGTGTAAAAAATGTGTTGTTTTCCAGAAAGCAACACATAACCAAATAACCCTTTCTGAGTTCTTCACAGAAAAAAAAGTCAGGAAATAAATAATAAAACTATTTATTTAAAAAGAAAAAAGTTACCTCCTAAAAATGGGTGGTCCTATTATTTTGTCACGCACTGTATATGAAAAAAAATCAAAACACGTCTCTGGCATTGTTCAGGGGGCCGGGCCAAATGCGGAGGCGGGCCGTATCCCGCCCGCGGGCCGTAGTTTGGGGACCACTGACCTAAACAATAGACAACAAAAGAAACGGCATTCCGCTTTTATCTGAGATCACAGATATCGGTGTGTGTTGCACATGCTGAACATAGAAAATTTTCCTTACGTGCTAATCTATTTAACTATGTTTGCCTAATGCTCTTATTTACAATCTCAACTATTTCTCCTTGCCTTGTCGCTCACGTTGAGCTTCGACCTCGTCCTCATTCTCGACCTCAAGTGCTTTGTTTTTGTTATTTTTCAAATTCAAATCAAAGATGGAGGAATCGAGGCAGTCATGTTCTATGCAGATCGAAAGGCCCCCTTTTTGCTGGAGATTTGAGTCCTTTCTTCATAACTGTAAAAAGCGCCAACTGGCACACGAGTTAGCGCGGAGGCCCAGTGGAGCATGGGAAACGAGGCGGCCAGGTCCCGTCTTAACGGAGCCGATTGTTGTCGAGATACGCAGCCGTTCCTGTTTTGAACGCCATCAAGAGGAAGTCAGTCTTTTATTACTTCAGTGTTTTGTTTTTTTTACCTCCCCCCTTTGGCAAAACCAAATTCTTTTGATAACTTTTGACCATGAGGTTCCGCAGATCGTGCGCGCCGAGTTTGGCACCGATCGGCCTGACAGCGGGGGTGGGGGGGCGGGTGCTGGGATTTTTTTTTTTTGGCGTCCTGAATTTTTAAGGTTGAGTTTAAAGTCTCTGAATATGCGACGTTGCATGTTGAACTTGGAGACCTAAAGGGTTCTACTATCCATCTATCTATCTATCTATCTATCTATCTATCTATCTATCTATCTATCTATCTATCTATCCATCTGTCTTGCTTTCATTGCATAAGCTGACCTGGCTGTGCAGCTCCGCACAGTAGGAGTGCTACTTGATCCACGATCCAAATATTGTTCCAGCTCTGATTTATTCATTTATTTATCTTCGAGATCTGATAAGATACAGCACTTCTGGCTCCCGGCGGCGTGTCGCAAGCCCTCCTCGGCGAGCGCAGCCGCGATATCGGGGCGTGCTGCTGCTGCTCCGCTGTCCTTTTGCCACCCACGCTGGGGGAAACCGCTGAAATCACAAAGGCAAATCTCCAGTTAATTTGGTCATGGGACGGGAGCAGGAAGTGATTGTGCGGACGGGATGTTGACGTTACTAAAAGTTTGTTACTCTAACCTTCCGAGAGACAGAGCGCGTTCTGTGTGTGTGCGTGTGTGTGTGCGCGCGTGTGCGTGCGTGTGTGTTCAGGGGCGGAGAGGTGAGGGCATGTAAAGGTTGCGCACCAAAGGTTGTGTTAGATGAAAAGAAAATACCTCAGAGTATTAAGTTACAGTAAATCTAATTAGAGGATT
>CAAKHG010038826.1:0-14011 GCA_901007715.1 Dactylopterus volitans | reverse complement strand
TCAAAATGGTAAAACTTTGAGTGCTTCGTGAAATGTGTGTGTGTGTGTGTGTGTGTGTCTCAGTGCAGGAAAAAGCCATCAGTCAGGCAGGAAAACTCAGTGTTGTGACACTGAGATCTGTTGCTGGAGTGAAAGAAGCTCAGTCACAGATCACCGCGCTCCCCAGGATCCACAGGAAGGACCTCGGCTGGGCGCCTGCGTCCTCTCGCTGGTGCTGGAGCAGCGTCAGAGCTGAGGTGGGCGGAGGTGCGGGGGGTCGGCTCGGCAGAGGGTACTCGTGTTCCACACATCGATCCTTCGCACATACGTTACAGAACCAACCGGAGCGAGGAACAAACACCTGGCTGACGTTTCCTGGGGAAACGCCGCTGTGGTGGAACACCGACGTCCTCGACTGTCATGGCAGCTGCATGGCTTTGTTTGCTCGACGCTGCCTTTCCCACACCGAGGATGATGACACACACACACACACACACACTCGCATGAGAACGATCAGGTTGCATGAACTGCTGCCACATCCTGGCGCGGCTTCTGTCTTTCCGTCCGTCTCCATCTATCCATCCGGCTGCTTCGCCTTCAGTCCTCTCTTGACCAGAGAGAAGCTGCTTCATCACGTGAACTAACCAATCGAAATCAATCTTCGGAGACGAGGAAAGGAATGGAGGAGAGGGGCGACTGGACTGCAGTCAGTGCCAGCGCAGGGTGAAAGCAAAAAGGGGTGGGAGATTAAATAAGGTCTGGTGACAATGAATAATGGAACGACTGCGATAGAGGAGAAGTCATGGTCACTCAGAGCCACGGCTCCTTCTCCCGTCAGATATTATGTCATATTATATTTGCAACTCGCAGCCCACACACACACACACACACACACACAAACTGCCCCTGTCCTAACTGTGGCGCCACATCCTCCACGTTCCCGCATAAAACCTCCCTGCCGGCCAGAAACCGTCCGACCGCCCGGGAGCGGCAGCGGGGTTCACTGAAGAGCCCCCGGAATGCAAATGGCTGCTGTAGTATTCAGTTAATATTTCAACAGGAGCCAGGAGGCCTGTGTGAGTGTGTGTGTGAGAGAGTGTTTGTTTGTTTGGGGTGGGGGGAGGGGTGGGGGGGTTCACGTTAAAGCAATTCACGTTCTGGGCATCCAGCCGTCTGGGGTGGGGGTGGGGTGTGGGGGGGGGGCACAAGAGCAAGCGGTGGCTGGTTAACTGATGTCAGCTTGAAAGCGACTCTCAGTCTGGAGGCCACTGGAAGATACTGCCAGGTGCATTCTGGGAAACGCAGGACCGACCGCAAACAGCGCGAGGCGCTTCTGCTGAGCAGTTCTGACCCCCCAGCTTCATCCGTGTGGCCTCGCGCGTGCTCGGGTCTGCGCAGACTCACTAGAGAGCGCGTGATATGGCCCTGGAACTCCTGGAACTCCGGCATCGCCGCCGCCGCTGCCGCCGCCATCATCATCATCATCATCACCATCATCACCCTCATCACCGCGGCAGGTGTCTGGCAGGCGGCGGCGGCGGCGGCGCAGAGCGGCCGCTGCCGCGCCGGCGGCCGCAGGACGCGTCCACGCACACTGCGGCGGCGGCGGCGGCGGCGGCACGCGCGCGCGCGGTCCTGATGCTGCGGCAGCGCCGTCCGCTCGGTCCGATCAATGGATCAGAACCGCGTGAGCCCAACACCACAATCGGCGTGAATAACGACACACACACACAGACACACACACACCCGTCACAGCCGCCCTCTCCCCCCCCCCCAACTCCGTCTCGACGGCGCGTCCCCACGCACCAGGCCGGCAGCATCACTTACACGTAAGCGTGGTAGACGAACGCCCATCCGCGCGGCCGCTCCAGCGCGTTGTACAGAAAATTCTGCAGTTTCCGGTAGCTGGCGTTCTTCTTGGACGGTCTGGGTCTCCCGGCGGAGATGCTGGACCTGGGTCTGCAGAGGATGCTGTTCCTCTTGCCGCTCTCCGCGCCCGCGATGAGAAGCGCCCCATCCCTGCTGGATTCCGGCGCGCCGGGGTCCAAGCCCACGAACCCGACTTTGTGCTTCTTCTCTCCGGCTTGCGATGGGAAGACCCCGCCGTTGAGAGATTTCTGCACCATTCTAAAGTCGAGGCGACTCTACCGAGGAGTGGTCGGTGCCGCCGCCGCCGCGGGGACGCATCACCGGGGCTGAGGGGTGTGAGCGGGATGCTTCGGTCCCGCTGGAGAAACCAGCTGCAATAACCACGCGAAGCTGCACGGTGGATGGTTCCTCCTCAGCCCCTTCCGGCCATATGACACACACGCACACTCACACACACACACACGCACTCACACTCGCACAGACGCACGCGCGCGCGCTCACACACACACACTCGCGAGCACGGACATGCTCGCGCCTTCACCTCCGGGCTGGTCACGAGCGCCCGCTCACGACATGATACATTTATTAAATGACGCAAAGTTTGCTGTCGTCACATCTTTGTTCCATCAAAACGAGATGCTGCTGGAAAGGGAGGAGGAGGAGGAGGAGAAGGAGGAGGAGGAGGTGTTCTACAGGGGATCGAGGCTTCCATCACGCGAGGCGGGTCCATGCAATATTCATCCGAGCAGCTTCCTTTGGTGTGGAGGTTAATGGAACCATGCGAGCGACTCGCCTCAAACCTCGGAGCAGCTCAGCTCCACACCAAAGATCTCATCATTGCGCAGGTTCCTGCTGCAGAGAGACGCGCAGGAGCGAGGACGGAAGCTGCTCCCAGTCAGTGAAGTAACGGTAGCAGCTGGGTGGAGGAATGAAGGGTCATTACGAGGAGAGGCGGCGAGCAGAGGAACCCGGCTCAAATAAGAGTCCCGGGAAGCTCACTACCGGCAGCACTTAGAGGCCGCGTTAATGTGGTGGATGCAGGAGATCATTTTCACTGACACAACCCCCAAACACACACACACACACAGTCCATCCCCCAGCCACCCTCTCTGTCTCTCTCTCCCTCACACACACACGAGCAACTGTAGCATCTATGAAGACCCGGACTGGTGGTGGACCATCTCCACCGTCTTCTGTGTGAACAGAAACAAAATGTGATGATGAGTGGAACCCTGACAGCTCACACATCACCCAATAGAAGCACTCAGACATTTCTGATGTTGATGCAGGGTTGGAGTTGGGAAATGAAATGCTCATTTTGAATTTGAATTTTTCCAAAATAAAAAAAAAAAAAGTTTGGACAGTGGAAACAAAAGATTGTAAAGTTGATGAGGTTGCCTGGCAACAGGTTGGTAACATGACTGTGTATAAAGAGGTCTCAAAGAGGCAGAGTCTCTCTGAAGCAAAGATGGGGAGGAGTCACCATTCCATAGTGCAGCAATTTAATAATTATGTTTCTCCGCATGAAATTGCAAAGAATCTGGAAAAGAGCAAGAGTGAAGCCAGCACTGATGGTGGAGACCCTCGCTGCACGAGCACCATGATGGCGTGGTGACGTCACCGCACGGGCTCAGGAACGCTGCCAGAAACCAGAGTCTGCGAACGCACCGCTGCATCCGCCAGTGACAGTGTGACTCTACCATGCAAAAGAGGAAAGCGGATAGAAACCAGATCCAGAACCGCCGCCGCGGCCTGCCGTGGACCCGAGCTGATTTAAGGTGGACTGAGATGGAGGGGGGGGAGCTGTGGACCCACGAGTCTAAATGTGAAGTTGTGTTTGGAAACCACGGAAGCACTCTCCTTTGGGATAAAGAGGGGAGGGGCAGCCAACATCTGCAAATGGTATGGGGGTGCATTAGAGCGCGTGGCATCATGGGTAACCTGCACATTAGCGACCATACACGCAGGATTTGGAGCAACATCTGCTGCCAAGGAGACGCTTACTTGCGTACTTCATTAATAACAATGTCCAACCACCTTCTGCCGGTGCGCATCATCACGGCTGGAGTGACATCATAACGGCGTGTGTGACACCATCATGGCTTTGTAGTAGCAGACTGCGGCCAATAAACTGAGCCGCCCGCGGTCCAAACTCATCGCCGTTCAGAAAACATGAAAGAGCACAAATGAGACCCGAACTGCCGAGCAGCCGAAACCCTCCATCAACAAAAATGAAAACATTCCACTGTCTAAATTACAGCAATTTGGTCTCCTTAGTTACCAAACACCTACAAGAGTGTTACAAGGAGAGGTGACGCAACCGAGTGTAAACGAGGCCGCGTGCATGCTTTTTTTTTTTTTTTTTAAGAAAGTGTTGCGTAAAATTCAAAACGAGCATATATAGTTTACAAAAGAAAGTTGCATTTTTTTTTTCTAGTTTCAACATCCAAAATGTCTTTGTGCTACTTTCAGTGACACACGGGCGCTCAGCGTTCTACAAACCACCACACTTTGTCTCCACTGACGTTTTACACACACTCCCAGCTTTCTTGGAAACGGCTGTGTTTTTGTGCGTCAGGCGTTCTGTCGGCCAAAAGACCCGAAAAACACCGCGATGCTGTGAACACTTTATTTACTAGCTTGTTAAGGTTGCATTTACAATAATTTTTTTTTTTTTTAGAAAGATTCAACAAAGATCCTTTGTACAGTTATTTTCAAGCAACATGAAATTGCAAATAAAGTATGTACAATTATGCAACATTAGAATCACGTAAATGTGTAATCAGTGACATGTCCGTTTGTGCAGCTGCGTCAGCATTAAGCAGTTGTTTGCTAATTTTGACTGACAGCCAGTGTTTGTTTTTTTGTTTGTTTGTTTTTATAACCAATGCTGCAATTTTGCGAGTTTCTACAATGCACACCGCATCAGATTGAGAGCAAATCTGATGATGATAATGATGCAAATGTCCTTATAGGCCAGCTGAGGGATCTGCAGATACAATCGGCACTTTCATCGAAGTCCAGGCTGCTTTTCAATAAATAAATGTTTCAATAAATGTCAGGACCCATTCTCCCAATGCACGTGGAACCTTTGCCAAACAGTCAAATTCTACATGTCACCAGAGAGGTTTAAGCTCAGCAGAGAGGAACAGCCGCGAAATAAAAAAACACATACGGTATTATCTCAATAAAAATAATCCCATTTAATTTAAAGCGTTACTCTGCTGCTGTAAGACACGCCCGAGCTTTCGACACTGTTACAGTTCGTATGTACAAAAGAAAAAAAAGAAAAAACAAGTGAAATCCTCAGTAAAATAACGTCACTGCGTTTCAGTCTCGAAACGATCCCTTTGTTCACGTCATCCAGCAACTCCGTACAGTACTCGTGGTAACACTGCAACTTCAACGGGCCAATCGCTGCGCTCGGTTTAACACCTATGGTAAACGCCGCTGTCCCGGCACAAATTAAAAGCCAATTTAAAAAAAGAAACATGACGTCCAAGTTAATAGAAGGCAATCCTTCGTCTACATTTTGATTAATATATTAATAATTTGCCAATGATCAAATATCCCGACCTGCCGATTCAGCTGTTTATTGTGAGGAGAGAAAAAAAAACAGCACTGAATGGGTTTTTTTTTCTTTTATCTTGCTTCTGTTCATCTTCCCTCCCTTGAGCTCCCTGATGATTAATGTAAGACTTCCTGATGTAATCAGATTCCTCACACATAAATTAAAAAGAAAAAAAACAAAAAACAAAACACAAATACACAAGCAGTTATGTTTAAAAATGGCATGCCATTGGTCCTTTAAATACTGTTCAATATCTAGGCTGGAATGTTCTTTTAGATTCTTTTTAATACCTGATATAGTATAAGTAAGGGATAAAACTTCCAGACACAATAAATAGCTATCCTTCATATAGTGCAGTAATACAGTACTCACACTAAACCTACAGTAATTGCACAGTAACCACATGCAACGGGGCTGGAGACCGAGCAGCCCCTCCCATCTGCCTCCCATCCGTCCCTCCATCCCTACTTCCATCGTCTGTCTGTTCACTCACTTCCTGCTTCTACTCAGCCAGCCATCATACGTGAACGCCGCCGGCGTCCGGGGGTCAGCCATTTCACTTGGGGTCCAAGCATTGAGCTCCGGAGGGGGTTGGGGTGGGGGAACGCCGCCCCCAACAGGGGCAGGAGACGGCTCTCCGGAGTTGCAGTCCAAGGCTACAATGGATAACGTCTGCATTCAGGATGACAGTCAGCTACAGGTAGTTTGGTTAATCCAGTTAATGGGAGCAGCTCTGCCGCCGGCAGGGTCGCCGCGGAAACCTTCACAGAGGCACCTCCCGTCCGCCCGCGCTGTGGGTGTTTGTGCGGCAGCCGTGGAGTCGGCGGTCTCGCTGAGGTGGCACATTTCACCGAGGCCTCTCGTGGCGGCCATGCTGCGACGATCCCTGGGTGGCCGGGAGGAGCAAGGGTCTGTCCATCGGCAGAGTCTATTGGAAGGAAAGCTCTGAGACTCCCCTTCTTTCTGTTTTTTAACCATCGTCTCTCACCATAAATCCCACTTCCACGTTCACGCTCGCTCTGATACGGGTTTCTGATGGGGTGCATTTCTTAGAGGTCTCCATCTGAGGGCGGCAAACACAGCTTGAAGAGCCTGTCGAAGAAGAACGAGGAAAATCCGCCTTAAGAGTGAATTCAGCAACGTACGGATGGCATCGGCAGAGGAGCATGAAGGTGCTTTTGTACCTTGGAGCTGACGGAGGCATCTGGTCCATCACCTTGAGGTTTTTAGCAGAGAGCTCAACTCTGGCGCCCTGGTGAAGGAGAAAACGCATCAATTAGGCACCAGAGTTAAGTGCGCTTAGCCGACGCCAACGGCTGTCAGGAGATATAACACATATCCATATATGTATACACATAAGCCACTTTATTAGGTACACCTGTTCAACTGTTGTTAACGCAAATTTCTCATCAGCCAATCAACGTGGCATCAACTCAGTGCATTCAGGCGTGGTCAAGAGCATCTGCTGAAGTTCAAACCAGCATCAGGATGGAGGAGAAGGTGGTTTAAGTGTCTCTGAAGGTGTCATGGTTGCTGGTCTGAGTGTCCCAGCAGCTGCTGATCTACTGGGGTTCTCACACACAACCATCTCTGGGGTTTACAGAGGATGGTCCCACAAAGAGGAGATGCCCAGTGATGCTCAGTTCTCTGGGAGGAGATGCCTTGTTGATGCCAGAGGTCAGAGGTCAGAGGAGGCCAGACTGGTTCCAGATGACTGAACAATTCCATTGTCATTTATGGACTATGTTATTTTGTCATAAACTGCACTGTGACCTTGTCAGGCGATGCTGTAAAACATGTTGAACACAATAAGGCGCTGAAGATTTTAACAAGTTTTCATCTTTTGGTGCATGGATACTTTGCCAGCCCTGATTTCACCGAAACTTAGTTTCAGAGGCTGAATCCAGGAATGCGTGTTCACCTTCTTTAGAGTTGCACAAAAAGCCTTTTATTGACACTTATTGCAACTTGCTCACAAAATTAAAGCTTGGTGAGATAAGTCTGGCAAATATGCCTCTGAAATTAAAGGATAGACAGCGTGGGAGTGTTTGGCCTTGGCGGAGGCATGCGAGCGCTCGACTGAACGCCATTTGGAATGTTTTCCAACTAAACATTTAAAAAACGGAAAATAAGCAACACTTTACGATAAACTGGAACATCTGAGCTCTGCCGTGTTTGAGGATTACCTGCTTGCGCATGATGTCCATGGTCTGCATGATGCAGCGCGGCATCAGGCCGTGGTTCCTGGCTAAGATCATTGCCTGCTCCAGTGTTACACTCAGAGTACATCTGCAAAAAGAACAGAGAGCAGGAGGGTCAGCTGTTTTTGTGTGTGTCCCACTGTAACACACACACACACATACACACTACTCAGGTTAATGGGGTTGGACGTGCTGGACATTTACAACTACAAATGAGTTTAGGCAGTGAGGTAAAGCCGCCGAAGCGGTGGTGCACAGCGGCGGCGGCGGCGGCGGGCTGACCTCTGCATGCCAGTGCCACACATGGTGATGTGGCAGGCCCCCAGCCGGTTGCACAGCTCGGAGGACACACACAGCAGGCTGACGCCTGACGGGTGGCCCTGCGCGCTCGGCCGCGCGTTGACGTACGACTGCATGAGTCGGCACAGGTCATCCAGTGTGTTGAGCGGTCGTAGCAGCTGTGGGGAGAAAGGAGGGTCCGGGGAAGGACGATGCTTAGATGGACGGTAACCACATGTCCCCAGAAACATCTTAGCGAGTCATCCGGCTGCTACTGAGCACTACAATCTATATTTCATAAAAGCGACCGGAGGAAAATGTTACTCGTTTCCTACATATTTTCACCACGTCTGGCAGCTCGGGGAGCAAAAGGGAAAATGTACCATTTTTCATGTGTGTGTCCAAACAGTGTTGATGGCAAACGTCAACTGAAGCAACGGATTCTTCAGTGTGTGTGTGTGTGTGTGTGTGTGTGTGCTGTACTGACTGAGAAAGCGGGGTTATGTGTGCTGCAGGTCTGTGCAGGCAGTGCCTACATGTACCATGAAGCTTGTGTGCCAGCGCTGGGCTGGGCAGCAGCGCCATGGCAACCACCCAAGCTGTCAGTCAGCGTGGGACACCGAGGACTTGAAAAGCTTCATCTGACTCCATCCATGTTTACACTCATGGCACAAACTCATGAACTGTGGTGAATTCTCCCTTTCACAAAATGATTAACATCTCTTCAAGTTAGCCAGGACTTCACTTATGCTGCGATCAAATGAAGTCATCTCACACTACTTGAAAGACTCTTAAACAGTCACTCCTGTCACTCTACAACGCAAACCAGAGAACAAGGTTCTAGATATCAGACTATGTTCCATTCTGTTATCATCAATGTAAATTACAGTCAGTCCGGGGTGCTAGAGTATGTTCTTTCTAATCTAATCACTGCTGAGGTTCGTTTTAATTTTTTCTCTAAATGCTGGAAGTGTTGAGGTTAGTCGGAGTTAATGGGGGGGTTTGACCAGCTAGTGAGGATTTCCAGGACACCAGTTCATCTTACTTTTGAAACGCTTGGTTGAAGATCTCTAACTTCAAGGCCCAGTATCTGTGCTTGCATTTATATTCAGTCACAACATTGTACACAAATGGACTTTATAAGAGCAGAATATGAGTTGCACGACACACGGCCGTGCACACTGTAACCTACACAATCACAGCAAAAGCAGTGAGCGGGAAACCCATCAGGGTGAGTGTCCGTTTACCTGGTCGATCTTCATCGCGGTGGTGTTGGAGTCCGTGGGGAGGTTGGACTTCTCCAAATAGAAGGCCCTGTCGCCACAAAAACATTTCTAATTTAGCAACACCAGTTTGGCAGCATTCCGTAAAAATGCAACTTAGTTTATTTTCAGGATTTGCTGACGTGGGTCGAGTCCCCTCCTTCCCCCCTCCTGAGGTCTAACCTGCACATTCCGGGAATGTTAACAGACTCTTAAAAGAAATGTCATCACAACTTTAATTTACCTAAAATTTATCGGAAGTCATTAAAAATGAGCCGCAACTTTAATTCCCATCTAAGGTGGTTGGGTTAATCGTGTTGTTATGCACATTCATAATAGCTTAAAGAAGAGTGAATCGCAGCATGGCTGATGCACCCGGCGTGCTGCGGGGGAACGCCACAGCGCGGCGTACCTGAGCCTGCGGTAGTAGGCCTTGACCTTCTCCAGTGAGACGGCGTTGGTGCGCTGCTGGAACTCCTCCATGGCGACGTGGTCCTGCTGGGAGCCTCCCTCCGGACGCTCCAGTGCTGCGTGAAACATGCCGGCACCATTAAGACCAGTGCAAATTTATCCTGACCTTTAACCTTGAGCCATTACCCCTCACCGAATGACACGCGCTTTATTCCGACTTAACAATAAATCACCAAAACAGCCCCATCTAACAAGCTTTGAACTTAATTCTACAATATACATTTTAAACAGAGAGGACTGCCCAAAGTATGCTAAATCCTTATAGCGCTCATAGACACGAAGATACACCTGAAAGATGTCTCGCTAGCCTGCAGTGACGACTATTCTCCAGTAGGTGGTGACAGACGTCCACATATCAGCGCTGCTACGCGCCTCCGGAGCATTTTCCTCCCTCATGTGAGGGCAGCGCAAGCTCGCTCGCCGGGCGAGGGTCCCAACTGGCGCTTGCCTATGGAAAATTAACGTCTGTTTGGCAGACAGGCTGCATGACTGTTCGCGCGAAGCCAGCTGACACTGATGGAGGACATGAAAAAAAAAAAGAAGAAGCATGGCAGCTAATGTAAAGGCGAATGTGCCAGTAAAAGGCTCGAGTCTAACTCAATAGAGGCACCTAAAGCTATCAGGGAGAGTTCATGTGCCAGTAAATGGTGTGATTCTGCTCGTGCGCGGTGCACAGAGTGATCTTATGCCGCGTGTGATCAGGCGGTGAGATATGGATCCGAACCAGGACGCTTGATCAGCGCCCGGCTCTTCTTACTCTCATCAGCATTGCGTAGTTCAAAGTAGTAAAACCACATTCATACTGGGATACTGAGGAGAAAAGCAACTCTTTTTTTTTTGGTCCTCAGGTATAAAACTACTCCTCGGCGCTTGTTTGGCTTATGTTGCTCTCCGCCTAACCACCTTACGCTTCTCCAGGTGGCCTTGTTCCTTACCTCGGCTGAAGAGAACGGTGTGGAGTTTGAGGCTGCCGCCATTCTGCAGGCGGCTGGGCAGCTCGTTGAAGTGGCAGCTGTCCAGGTAGAGGGTGACCCTCAGGGCCTGGCGACTGCCCTCCACCTGGTAGCACACTGGCGTGTCTGCAGATATACAAGAGTAGGCATCGTCAAGCCGTATGACATCGGAGCACCTGCATACCATCCTCACCGTTTCTGTGTGGTGGGGTCAGGTAAGTCGACATCACGCAACACTTGGCTCATTCTCTTATTTCACTGTGGTGCAGAAACGCATCGACAGAGGAGCACAGAGGAAAAGCCTCCCGCATCACTCGCAGGCGTGTGCAGCGCCTTACATGCAGTAGAGGGTTTGCTCCGAACATGGCAGCAACCTTTTCTAATGCCACAAAAAAATACAGGACAAGTAATAATTCATAAGTCCCAAGCTGACTGACTGGAACACGAGCTGCTGTCAGAAAATGGAAACGGTGACCTTTACTGAGTGACCTCTGGGGTCAGCGCTCTTTCCTAGAGAAGCCATCAAGCCGTAATCCTGCGGAATCGGCCGTGATGCTTGGGGGTTGGACTCTGTGGAGCTTGTTTACATGACTCGCCTACCTACAGCTCGCGGCGTGCTGGAGATGCCATTAACAAAATCAATAGCGTCCATCGGTGGCTGCCGCCACAAACCATTTACCTGCACCGCGCCGGTCTGAGCTGAAAATGCAACTCCAGCGGAGTAGCGGCGCTTAAAAAGCCTCTGCTGCATTCATGTCATGAATAAGACAGGCACGCCGTGAATGGCCGGCGTGTTTTGGGGAGTGCGCGGCTGCATGATCACCGGATGTGGACATGAAATGCTTTCTGCTGCTGAGTGCTGAGCTCAAACAGAAAATCCCTGCCTCATCCAAAGCTCTCCCTCCTAAAATGGGAAAGTGCGTGTTGTGCTTTCCCTTTGAGCTGCAATCTCCGCCGGCCACACTGAGGTCGCTGAAAAGGACTGATTCAGGGTGCAGTGGCCCTTTTGTATCGGGGCTCCGCATGTCCAGAGCGCCTTTACTCAATAGAGACGCTGAGGTTATTTAAAGTAAAGTGTGCTGAACCTTATGTACAACATTATGTTGAGATGCTTCCTGAGGGCCAGCTGGTTCAGCCACAGCTGAAACCACTGCAGTTGCTACGCCATGTTCAAATACTGATGAGTGCATATAAACAACATCCACATGAGTAGTTTAATGTTCTTTGTCTGCATATAGTATCCATGGACACTTAAATTCAGATGGGGTTTTCAAACAAGCCTGCACACAGGACGTAAAAGTCATCTGCAAGACAAGGACAAGGAGGACTAGGAGAGACTGCTGCTCCGGCTTTATTCAGAACCACAGAACCACAGAACCAATCAAGTCTTCTTCTACCTCCCTATTCAACATCTCTCCACTGGAAGAAGAGCAATGAAATCTGCAACAGCAAAACGCCAATTTCTTTGTCAGTGGTAGCCATGTACATACATACACACACACACACATACACACATACACACATACACACATACATACATAACGGGACTTAATGTGCAGAGCTGGTGAGACCGTACAGCTGCTCTTTAGCAGCAGCCTGCTCTGAATGGGCCGAGTCAGTCGGTGTTGACGGGGTTTCTTACTTGCGACGAGACACTCGTCCTCCAGTTGCCTGAAGAATACTGTGACTTTGTCCAGGTCCAACAGGGCGGCCTTGGTGTCCTCCAGCATGGTGCGCTCCTCTTTCTGCCGGAGGAGGAGAAAGAAAGCTCAGACGCTGTGTTTTCATATTTGCGAGGACGAACGCGCGAGTCCAAAGCCACAGGGACTTAATTTCAGCTCAGGCCAGGACGTCGGCTTCAAACTGCGTCAGACTCGGTTTCTATGGATAATTAAGCAGATACTTGCATAGAGAGAGGTACTTTACTGATCCCAGAACGGGAAATCCTTGACGTGGGGTTGTATTAGAAAACCTTGTCGAATGAAAACAGAACATTTGTCCTCACCACATGTGGCGCCAGCGTGGACTGGAAGTGCAGCAGCACACCAATGACGGATATCTGCTCCAGCCACTTGCGGCTGGTCTCCTTGCCGTCCTCCTGGTACTCTCCGGCGTTGTTGAACCGCGACCGCAGCGCCGCCAGCAGCTGCTCGGCCAGCGTGCACAGGGCGCCCGTCGCCGCCTGGCAAAAGATGACGTCCCGCCGCAGCTGCAGAGACGTGTCTGGCGTGGGAGAGAGCAACGATGATGTCACAGAGGGATGGAGGGGTGGGCCCAGGGGGTTGCGGAGAGGAGAGGTAGGTGGGCGGAGAGCATCGCGCATCCCCACCTCCATATCTGCCACCCTCGCCTTCATCGCAACACGCGCCCGGGAGCTGCTCCAGTACATAGACCGTATCAAAGTGTCCCGGGTCCCCGGAGGGCAGCTCCCACTAACTACCACCATATGCCACCTCAAAGTCAGCGTACAAGTATGCAACAACTGGCCTCAACCTGAATAAGATACCAATCTGGGAAAATCAAATCAAAAACAAAAATCACTGCTGAGCACCGAGAGCTTTTCAGAATGTTCTATTAAAGCAGAGACTGAATGTGCTTGACCGGAGCAGACGCCATTAAATGAAAACATATTACATTTTATATGATTATATGATGTGATTGTGTTTCAAAACTACGAGACAAGCCGAAAGAAATGAACGAGATGGTAAACTCCACAGATCTGGTAGCCTGGAGGCTCTGAGTTGATGCTAATTTTCTAATGTGATCATTCTTCAGAGATGTTTGAAGTAGCTGCAGACGTCCTGAGGCAGAACAAAGTGTTTCCAACATGACGGATGATGTCACCTGCAAAAAGCTCTTAAAACGCTGGAGTCACTTTACGTTCTCCGGTTACGAGAACTAACGTGCCGGACCGGATCGGCGCCTGCACAGCCGCTGCTCGGCCACTTGTGGTGAATTTATGGAAAATAAAAAAGGGGGCTGGATGTGGTTTTATTGATCTGTGCAGCCTCTCTGAGCCGGAACGTGTTGCCGTACCTGTGCACTTGAGCAGAGCCAGGAGGAGCTGGTTCTTTCCATCTGCAGAGGTGGAAGCAAGCGAGACTTGGTGACAAGCTCATGCACAGGTGCACATGCGTGTGTGTGTGTTTGGGTGTGTGTGTGTGTGTGTGTGTGTGAATTCAACTCACCATCCACAAACCTCTGCAGGCTTTCCACCAGGGTTTTGATAGAGCTGGGAAGGTTCCAAGGGTCCTCCTGGATGTTCTTGTGGATCACGTAACGACACTGAACCGTCCAGTCTTCCGTTTGGCGAAATTCTGTTCATGCGAAGCGCAGGTGATGTGTGAGTGTGTGTGTGAGGAAAGAGAGCAAACCTCGACGGCGGCAAACACGCGCACACACACACACACACACACACACACACGC
>CAAKHG010038821.1:4139-15828 GCA_901007715.1 Dactylopterus volitans | reverse complement strand
TTTGATTAGTGATGTCAGATGCATGCCAAACAGTAGAATTTTTTTTTTTTTTTTTTAAATACTGCCTTATGCCCTTCTGTCGTTTGGGCCATTGCCAAAGCCCTCTTCCAAATAGCTGAGCCGTCACCCGATCCAACTATGCTACAGTCTTGTCCTCTTAGCAGACACCCCCATGGCTGGCTGGGTGGTTCAGGTGCTACAGAAGCCCTCTTATGACCCCCCCGACCCCCATTACTCCTAGTGTGCAGACTGGCACCTGTCTTTACTATAAGCACGCACGAATGTTTGTGACCGAGCGACTGAGACAATGTTATAATGAGTAAAGTTACACTAAAGATATGTCTGAGCATTTTTCCAATTATTCTTAAGTTCTATTAATGTATCTGGGCACACACACACACACACACACGCCGGCGCAAACATGCATATATCTAAACGCAGAGGTGAATTTCCACTGCAGTCTGTCGGCGCTTCCCGCCATTGCTAAACCTGTCAAACCCATCTGTCCTCCCTCTGAATCAGCCAAGCTGTCATCCGACGGCTTGCTCTGCCAAACATCTGATAGTTGTTTGCTCATTAAGTCCTCCGTGCTTACACCAGTCACATCGCCTGTTATTTACCGATTCATAATTTCTGCCTCGGTCCGCTCTGCATCCGGCCATCCGCTTTACTTTGCTCGACCAAGACTAAACTTGATGTTTGATTTTCCGATTTTCCCCTTCTCTCTTCTGGAACTTCTCTTCTGGAATATCCCCGTAGGATCATTTTCATCAGACTCGCGCCTCTGCTGTGATTCTGCTCTTGGATCTCTGGTCTGCGGCAGTGCAGTCCGGCCATGGTCCGTCTGGGTGGGACCACCCTTTCCCGTCCCCGTGTGGATTTTCTCAGTGGCAAACGTGGATACAGATGAAGGAACTGCTTGAGTCGGTCGAGACCGCTCAGTGCCTTACTCACACGAGAAACAGCTCCTCCGGTTTTGTGCTCAGGAATCTACTCTAAAGGAGGCACAAAGGAAGGTTGCTCCCAAGCCTCACGCATCAGGGGAATTCTCTCCCGCCCGCTTATCATCCAACCAACTAACCCCCTTATCAACCTTCATCATCTATTAGCTTGAAGCCTGCTGGCCTCCAGTCTGCTAGCATCCAGCCTGTCAAACGTCCTGCCAGCCTTTTTCCTACTCGTCCCCATCCTGTATAGCCAACATCATGCTAACCTGCCCTAGCCTCAGTCCCCGTTTTTCTAGCTACCAGTCCAGTCCCACATGCCGCACTGCTCACGAACCACCAAGTCTCCAGATGGTACGGCTCAGGTATTTTTCGACTGCTGCTTTACCTGCCTGTCCTGAGCTGACTCCTCTGACTCCTCTGACTCCTCTGACTCCTGTGCTCGCCAGTCTGCTACCTGTCTGTCATCCACCAGCTATCCCACTGCATATTTGTCCACCTTCGGTCAACCTGGTCCGGGAACTCGCCGGTCACCGGTGCAAATCTGACCGCTTGATGGCTGGACGACATGTATTGAGAAAAACGTTTGTTGAACAAAGGACAAAGCGAGAAGGAGCGGGTGCACTTAAAATAGAACACAATAACAACAAATAACACCCTTAGCAGCAGGCTTATTGCATACAAGCACTTCGTCCTTGATTCACTCTCCCTCCAGTTTCAAGTCCTGCCGCCCCTTCTCCAGTCGTTAGAGCCAGAGCTGCAGCAACAAGTCTCCCATTTCGTCCATTTCCCAGTTGCAAAACCAGCTCAGCCTCCTCCTGTCTACCTCCAAACGGCTTCAGAGCCACTCTGTCTGTTTTATCCACCTTTCAGCTCATCTACCCTTTGTCCAATGATTTGCTGCTCTCAAGCGCCCTGCTCAACATCCCACACTTCCCCCGTCTGGCCCCTGATACGTCCACGAAAAAGCCTCTTTCTCTGGCCCTGGGCCGTTTGGCCGAGACCCCCCCCCCCACTCCCAAGCCTGAATCCCTCCCCAGACCAACGGAATGGTCTGCATTTTGCTCTGCAAAAATATCCCAGCGGAATATCTCTTTTCATCTGGCCCCTGCCTCTGCCCTGCGATCCTGCAATTCAAGCTTCCCTGACCCGTGACACAATCCGTGCCTCACTTTGTATTCTGCCGTGCCCTCTCTGTTCTGTTATATCACCTGTTTACATAATCATTAATGGGGGGGGAGGGGGAAAGAAATATGCCTAAAACTGTCGTCCCTCTTTGTCGACGTGTTCAATGATTGCCGCCTTAGTAAGCTAAATAGCTAAAGCTGACAACGAGGTGCTGTAAAGAAAGCAAAAAGCCTCCACAATGTTTGTTAAAAGAACAACAACATTTCCTTTAGACATACAAGCTACCAAAAACAACGGGCATGCACAACATCCGGCCTCATACACACTAGCCACAATGAGCACACGGAGCCTGGAGACTTGCAGCTGGAGGTTGGGATGTACTGCATGTTTCCAAAGCCCTGCACAATTAATCAAGCCTCCTCCAGAGTGGGTGGAAATCTCCTGACATGACAACAGCATCTAACAACATATACTGACTGACTGCGGAAATAAAAAAAAAACCCCTGTGCATCGTAGTGTAACACAAACGTGCAGCGCTGGGACCGAAATGTCAATCCTATTTTGCTCGCTGCTCCATAATTTCGAGTGGACGAAGCGGCCCGCGATGTATGCGCTTGACACGAAACAAACAAAATCGACCAAAGTTCACACTCATTTATGTAAGTATTCGTCTGAAAAAAAGCATATACTGCATACCATGTGTACGTTGTGTAAGGTACTGTTGTCAGCTTATTTAATGTGCAAGCATAGAAACCACCTCCCTTGGTCTTAGATTAAAGCCGATTGGAGAGAAGTCGATTCACTCCCATGCAGAGGTTGCAGTGCTGCCTCACTGCACTGACATCACCGTCTTAAAATAACTCGGTGTCATTAAACATGTAAAGCATGGTTGCAGGAGTGCCATTGTCTCCTGAAATATGAGATCAAGATTAACAAAAAGCACATGGCGGTATTTGACCCAAGTGGCACATCAGGGGAGCGCTTATTAGAACTTCTGTCCTGACTTGGGTTTCTAATGTAATGGAATTCTAAGGAAATCTGCAAATATATATATATATACATACACATATATAAATGAGCATACGTAACATGTTTCCGTCAATTACTTTTAGGCATATTTACAAAAGGCTTTAATCATTTCAAGCAAGCATAAAAACTGGAATTTAGCAAGCTCTCTTTTGAACTTTGCCCTCTCTGTCAGCCTTTACTAATGAGATTCTTCAAATCGCACCTTTGATAAGTTAATGGGAACACATCTGCTGCCTTCCGCTCTGAATGGGGGAGCCACTTTGCGGCTGCCACTCATTTGTGAATAATCGGCCAATTGCTTTCTTTATCGCTCGCTTAACTGTCCTATATTGAGCGTCAGACGTTTGTGAAAACGCTAACTTTATAAAACCCTGGGCAACACCGTAAAAATTTTAAGTTTTGTTTGTTAGCATAAAACCCCAAGAAACCCAGCAGAAACACAATAACTATTTGATACTCTGGAAATTGTAAATGTCTGACATTTTGTGCCTGGCTGACATATTGTAACTTTTATTAGCCTCGGGATTCCAACCACATATTTTGCTAAAAGCGAAAATGTGTTTCCACCTGCTGCTAATGATCATGATGTTTTCTTTACTAGCATAAAACCCCAAGAAACCCAGCAGAAACACAATAACTATTTGATACTCTGGAAATTGTAAATGTCTGACATTTTGTGCCTGGCTAACATATTGTAACTTTTATTAGCCTCGGGATTCCAACCGCATATTTTGCTAAAAGCGAAAATGTGCTTACACCTGCTGCTAATGATCAGCGTGTACCCACTTTGTCCAAGATACTGCCATCTTAAGTGCGGGGCGCAAATGTGAGACAATGAGGGCCAGAGTGGGTTTAATGGGTTTATCGCGTTAAATAAAACATCAGGTTGGCGAGGGAGTCGTCATCCACTCATGGCGATGCCGTTCCCGCTTTGCGCTCGCATCCCAAGTCACCTCACAGACACTTGTAATGTGAGGATTGACAGCACTGAGCGCTTGAATATTTCATAATTAAACCGAAACCATAAAATGAACACAAACAAGTCAGTTGAGTCAAGTTGCAAATCTTCCGCTTCCGAGTCGAAGTCAATTATACAGCCATTTATTTTCGGTCTGCAAATAAGCAAAACGGTGACCCTGGTCCGGGTCACATTGACTTCAATTCACGTCTTGTCGCACTATTTTCTTCACCATTCAGTATTCGCCTCTAGCTGGTGCCTTCGAGTGTGATTCCTTAAATCAATCACCTTTCACCCAGTTTTTTTTTTTTCCTGTTCAATAAAAGCGTTGTGTAAAAATACAAACCAAAGTTTAAAGGTGTAATAATGTGTAAATGATAAGCTGCCACATTAGCATTTTGTTTTTTTTTCCTGTTACCTCGAGCTTCATTTCAAAAGGTATTTTCTGGGCTACACGCAAATTGTACTTTCACTTCAGTGGTTAAATACATCTGAGAGACGCTTCCAGCCCTTATTTCCTTTTGATGCCTGTTTTTCCCTGTCTTAACTCTGCTGGTACCCGAGCGCCTTCGCCCGCCTTCGCCCGACTCGCTTTCGCTCTGATGTCGTTTGGACCTTTTGGACTGTTTGTGGATTTCTGAAATCATTTTCGCCCCCCCCCGTCAGTTCAGTTTGTGTAGCAGACTGCTCCCCTGCGTGGTTTGTGCTACTTAAGTGGTTTTTGGACTTCCGTCCTGCGCTTCGCCTCGCCCCTTCGCTCGCATCGTCTTCCCGTTCGCCTGGCTTTCGCGACGCGATCTGGCTGTGGTCTGACGCGGCTGGATCATCCTTTTTGAACCCGTGACTTTTCTTAGATCCTCTCATGGATCCAGATGGGGAGTTGCTTGGGCTTTTTAAGACAGTTCAGTGCCTTATGGACCACTGGCAGCGACGCTTGACTTTCAGCCATTTGCGTCGGGCCTCCTTGGCTCCAGGAGATGGCAAGGTCGCCATGGCACCTGACTCCTCCTGTCCCCTCAGCTGCCCACCGCCACCGTCTCATCTGCTCAGCACCACTGAGTCCCAGCTGCCCAGAGCCACAGACCCTCTGCAGGCCCAACCTGTTCTCCTGCCAGTGCCGTCAGCTGTCCCTCCTGACACCCAGTCTGCTCCTGAACAGCCGGCCATCCCTGCTGACACAAAGCCTGTTCATGAGCCATCAGAAGGACCCCGCTGACATGGTGGCCTCGGCGTGCCGGGCGACTGTGCCCAGTTCCCGAACTGCAGCCACTTTCCAGGTTTGCAGGGGCTGAAGCCTCGCCTCTCTCCAAGTCTCCAGAGCAACCATCGCCACTGCTGCCTCCCTTTCGATTTGTTTTCCCACCCCCCGCCTCGCTAATCCCTGCACTTGAGCCACCCCCTCCCCCTCCCAAGAGCGGGAGCCTTCCCTCGAGAAAATCTTTAGTTCAATCAAGTTGATCTGATGCCTAACATATCGGTCTGTGACTAAGAGGGTCACTTCCCTCATTTTTTTCCCCCCACTGTCAATACATCCGGACGCACGTGACGAGCGTTTCCGTAACAACATCGCGACTGTAGCTCCGCATTTAACGCACAGTGCGACGCCCTCGGAGCGACGGCGAACAAGCACATTTCGAGGCTTTAAACTGTTTCTTTAATGAGCAGCATTTCAATGCCACCTACTGAAAGGAAGAAAAAAGAAAAAGCCATGAAAATGAATATCCTCCCGGGCGACGGGAAATCAGTGAGCGGTCCAACAAATACATTTCATGAAATGGGAATTCCTCCACTTTTCATTTGCTTTTCATGCGCTTTTTACATCACGCGGCCGAGCTCGGATGACTTCGCCATGGAGACGGGAGTGCGGAGGCTCGGAGAAAGTGACTCATTTACAGTAAACGATGTGCATCTCCTGGGTGCGTTGAGGATTCTCGCCGTGTTAAGAGGCCAAACCTGCCTTTAAAAAAAAAAAAACTAAAAAAAAACAAAACGCTTAGCCCCTCCTCCTCTCTCTTCACCGAGAACACATTCCTGCGTGTGCATAATTCAAGCCGAAGAATTCCTGTGGAGGCAGCAATCACGAGCTAACTTGGCTCCGTCTTTACGACAGCGTCAACTCGTCTTTCCTTTGTGTTCCAAAGCCTTGTATTTTAGAGACGCTGTCATGTCTTCCTCTTCCCATCTCTCCCTGGGACAGCATGCTCTCTTGCCATGCTCCACTGAACAACCCATCTATTAGACAGAGCATGACTGATTAAATCCTTTGCAGATCCCGTAAAATGAAAAAAAAAAAAAACAGTCGTACACACACACACACACACACACACATCAGCACAGATCTGTGAGCACTACACTCCACTTATCTCAGATGAGCGACTGCGCATTGGGTCACTATGTAAGATTTTGTAATTAGGCTTTTTTTTTTATCTCCAATTAGATGGCTGTGCATTTGTGTAAATATGTTTGTTTTTTTTATATATATATAGCTTAACACCATGTACAAGCTTTAGACTCCTTACCTAAGAAACAACTCATACTAGCCTCTATATGTGCTTGTTTGGAGGTAGGAGCTCTCATCTCATGTATTGGTGTTTTGATATATTGGCAGATTAACATGTACGGAGGTTATAGCCACCCAAACGAGTACAGGACGAAATGATTCGCAGGCCTGGGTGGTGACACAGGGCAACATGTGGCAACGTCTCCGGGTGCAAAGTTTTATATTACACGACTTTCAGCGTCCTCGGATCACTGTAGCGTTCAGACTACACAACCGCACATTACAAGCTCGCTCACCGGGAGCGCTGAACGTCTGCTCTCATAACTCCATGGCCATAAATCCTCTGCCTGCTCCCCAAACTGTGGGGTTTTTTTTCAAGAAAGAGACACACGGGCAAAAGAGGGAATCGCGCCAAAAGCGATCAAATCCAAGCGACCCCAGTACTTTGTTTGTTGTTGTTTGTCTGCTCATTTGCGGCAAGACATTAAAAAGAAAAGAAATTGGAACAGAAATGAGCAGACATGCTGAGACGCAGGGGCAGAAAGTGCTTTCATCCCCGCTGCCGGTTGCCCGCGTTTTTACGGCGCGCGCTCTTTCTCCAAGAGCGTCCCCGGCTTCCTCCCCCGCTGTGTGTCCTGCGCTCTGATTGGCTCATTGACAGCTGATCCCGCATGTCAAGCCTGATAAGATATCTGGAATGTACCGGCCACGCACCAGCGAGCCACTTGGGGATCGTCTTTGAAGAGTTAACACGCACGCACACGCACGCCTAAGTACGAGCGCCGATAGGTCCAAAACCCATCCATCACTGCAATATTAGGGCATAAATCATTTAGAGTGGAAAAGGCACGCAGCAAGGACAGTTAGCCGGCCAGTATTTTGTTAGGTGCAAATAAAAAGCCGGTGTCGGCCCATCTTGGCTGGCGATTCCACTAAAATATCAACTAAATATCCTCAAGGGGCAACATTTGGTCTCTGAGGCACAAAAGGAGACGCAGCTCGACTCCAACCTCTATCTGGAGGTTTTCATCCAGTGATTGGTGAGTCACTTTTGCACCACAGAGCCATACAAGATGTGGTGGGAGTTATATAAGGCACGGCAGGAGTTATACAAGTAGCGGAGCTGCTTTAAGGGAGAGCTCGATGCAACCAGCGCGTGGCTGAGCGAGAGGGCGACGGCGTGGCTGCAGCTGCCATTGTTGCGGTGTTCGGACCTCAAGGACCCCACGGTGTTTGCTCCCACAGCACAGATTAAGCAGGGTAGATTAGCGCCTGCGGCCATGAGGGAGCAGCTCCACGTGCAACCGAAACGGCAGCGCCGGGCGCTCAAACAGTGAAATAAACCAGGTCTAAAAGTACGAGACGACGCGCTGAACGCGTTCCCCGTTTTGACTCCGATTCTGGCGCTCGCTCGCTGCCCCCTGCTGGTTTGGTGTGTGTGTGTGTGTGGAATAAAAGGCGCCGGCTTGATTCAGGCGGCTGAAGCGGCGTTTCGAGAGCGTAAAGCTTCAGTGCTGCGACATATTTCTGAATAAAAACCGCACGGTTAGGCGAGACATGGCGCCCGAGAGGGATTCGCTCCATGTGTTTGCTGAAGAATTCCACCCAGCACCCAAACAAACCCCCCAAAACAAAGCTAATGCTAACAATGATGCTACTGGCCCGTGCCGCTGAAGGAAGACTGACAGGTGGACATCGCAGGATGACTGTTTGCTTACATAAGCCCACCGTATTTGGTTTCTACAGGATGAAAAATGATTGAATTCTAGAGATGACAAAGAATTGGCATTTTACGGCATTTTCCCAACATATATGGGTTCACAGTTTGAGCGGGAATGTGACCTATAGCCTCACTTTAGGAGGACTTCGAAGTATTCGTCTCGCTTCACTGGTTAATCACAAAACGGAGTGAATACAGGAGACTTTATATCTCCAGAAGATAATGTCCTTTTGGAATATTTCAGGCCATCAGCCAAATACAGTCGAATGGGAATTCTTTGTTTATTCGCAACAGAAATTAAAAATATATATATATCAGATCAGATCTGATCATTTGTTACATTTCCCTTTTATTCTAAGTGCACGGCTGCGTCTCCAATTACAGCTTTCAACAAACGCCAAAAAAAAAAACAAACATGCTTATGCTGAGCGAAAAACCCCCCCAAAAAAAACAGAACTTCTATCTGAGCCCGACCCGAGCCTGGACTCCGGCAGCAGAATCCAAGAATCCGTGTCCGTTTAATTTGATTTCTTTCCCTTATATTGCAGTGTGCTTGCCTTTTGCGGCAGCGGTTGACTGAAACGACACGGTACAGTACCATGGTACAATCCCGGCGTTGTTTAAATGAGCACTGTACGGGATCAATAATTAGATTTATATATACATTATTTAATTGATTAGACTAATAACATCAACTGAAATAATAATCAGCAGATTATATCGAATCCGCTGCAGCACTATAAAGCAACCGATCCGGTGTGGAACATTGATTTTGAGTCAGTGAGACGGGCGTCATCGCTATGGGGGATCTACTGATCAAGGCTTTTCTTAATTGATTGGCGTTTATCTGCCATAAACATCCGATTTACATCCGGTCCCAGCAGACCAGCTGTGATTGACACCGGAACAGCGCACACTCAGGTACCAATGCGTTTCCCGGCTCGAGGTTATCGCGGGTCCAGTCGGGAAAAAAGCGCCCGTCTCCGAGCCAAAACAAAGAGCCAGCGCCGCCGCTGGCAGCAAGCGACGAAACAAGACACAGAGGATCTACTTTCAAAATACACAACATTGTTTGTTTTTTTTTCCGACAACCTCAATTGTCCCCGAATCTTAACCACGTTGTTATGACTGTAACCATGACGACAAAGGTCTCCTCACCTCAAATAACGAGTCATTTTATACCAGATTTGTTTTTGTTTTTTTTGCTGAAGTGAACCAAGCTTTCTTTGTGGCTGCGGCTTTCTGTTCCAGAACCGAACCGAGTCCAAGAGACTAAATGCAGACCGACCCGAAGCTGCCAGGAACTCAAGGAACGAGTGTCCGAGTCCAAAACAGAGGCGACTGAGATGTGCTTGCATGGAAGCGGGAAGGGACCAACGATAATCAAAGAAGAGCAGACACGGCAGCAGGTGCGAGGCTACACGAGTATTCGCCATCCGAAATGGAAACAAATAGACTATTTGTTTTGCATTCAACGGTGTAATGAGTCATTTAAACAACAAACGCCAGCATTTTTTTTTTTTCATTGTTGACATGCTTAAAAGACACTAAAGGCGCCGTGTTTGGTCAGCTGACGCGAACAAATCCTATCTGATGCCGACTGTCTTTTCAAATTTTGGGCTCAGCGCGGCCCGTCGTCCCATCCGCTCCCATCCGGTCCCATCCGGTTCCGTCAGGTCCCGGTGGGTCCCAGTGAGTCCCATCTGGTCCAATCAGGCTCGGGTCACGCAACCACGCCAGCCTGAACTACACCTTTTATCAGAGCTGAACTATTGTCATCATAATCATGTAATGTTTTTTTTTTTTTGTTTTTTTCTCCGGCACTGACATGGAAGGTGCAACACAAAATCCGAACGAGGTCGAGTGGGACGGCTGATCAAGGCTGTAATCTAATAAGGCTGAAAGTTTGGTGATTGAGCATTGCAGCTGCGTGGCGCTGGTGGGGCAACAGCTGAGACATCCTGACCTTCAGACCTGCCACAGCCGTTCCGGAAGCACGGAGGACGACACCCCCGCTTATCTGAGGTGCACACGAGACTAGTCAGTCTAAAAAAAAAAAAAAAAAAAAATGAAAATGGAACGCAGCTATGGTTTAGTTGCACATTTGTTGGGTAATAAGAACAAATAAAGCCAGATTTAGGAACTGGCATATTAAGGGCTCCTAGTTGCAACGCTTGAACAATTACATTTTGCACAATTTGTGGAAAAAAAAAAGAAAAGAAGAAAAAAGCGCATCCTAGTTTGAGGGGCATTATTATTTCAGTTTGTTTTGCGCTTACATTATGCATATTCCAAAATGTGTGCTAATGACTGCAGTTTTATTTCGAGCTAATACACAATGCACGGGGGGGGGGGCGAGATGGGAGAGAAGAGGAGGTAGATAGGAGACCAGACCTTATTTGGCTGCGGGGCCACCTTGTGGTTTCATCTGGCCCCGTTTTTTTTTTGTTTTTTTGTTTTTTTTGTCTTTTCTCATTGTTATGTTTTGGGCAATTTATTTCACTACTATTGTAGCGCAGCAGAGAGATAACAGGAAATGAGGGGGGAAGAGAGAGAGAAAGAGAGAGACACAGAGGGAGAGAGATGGGGATAGAAAGAGAGGGAGAGAGCGTGACATGCAACCAAGCAGGCGTGGTAATACCAACATACAACTTACCACAAAACCGGCAGCAATTTCAATTACCGTTGCTCCCACTGACGGCGAAATGTCAGCGGGCCGTAATAAGCCTCCCTTTTGTCTCTGTTTTCATAAGAATTTTTTACCTCTAACAAGGACGTCAGGGGGGGTTTTTGTGCCATCTGTTTGTCTGTCTGTCCGCAGGATTATACAAAAACTAGCAAGCTGATTTTCTCGGTGGAGGAGGAAGGGGGGGGGGCGGCGCATCGCCCAGAGGAAGAACCTATTAAATTTTGCGGGGAGAGCCAGCAATTCTTTTCCATTTTCTTTAACATTGTGAGACAGGCCTCTTTATATATATATTTATGTGCCAGACGGCCATAACATTATGACCACCGCGTGTTTACCACAGAATGCGGGTGCCACAGCCCTGCAGTAAGTTCTCCACTCAGATTCTCCCCAAGCACACGAGCAGGATGACCTAAATATTAGGGACACCTCCCAGCATAAACCAGTGCAGTTCGACAAGCACCACAAAAATCACATTCCTTAAAATGTGTCGACACCTCTCTCAAACAGATTTAATGAAAACAAATTCAACATAAAACTCCCTGTTGTTGCAGGGCTGCTGTGTTATATTTTATGGTGAACATGCAGTGGTTTTTTTTTTTCATTTTATGGCTCACTGGGATTTTTTTTTCAGGAATTTCTCAGAATATATTACATGAACTTCAGTGGGGAGGGTGTGTGTGTGTGTGTGTGTGAATGAGTGACAGGCAGTTTTTTTTTTAAA
>CAAKHG010038818.1:0-11539 GCA_901007715.1 Dactylopterus volitans | reverse complement strand
TTTTTACACCGGCTCGACCACTCGGGGACGCCGTGGAGGCTCCACCCACACGGAGACGCCGTGGAGGCTCCGCCCACACGGAGACGCCGTGGAGGCTCTGCCCACACGGAGACGCTGTGGAGGCTCCGCCCACACAGAGACTGGTGGCGCTGCAAGATGATGTGACGTTTGCTGCAGATGAGAGCCGGCGGCTTCCTGAATCAGCCGGGTTCACGATTCGAATCTTC
Source organism: Dactylopterus volitans (assembly GCA_901007715.1). Lineage (NCBI taxonomy): Eukaryota > Metazoa > Chordata > Actinopteri > Syngnathiformes > Dactylopteridae > Dactylopterus > Dactylopterus volitans. The sequence goes on along the minus strand of CAAKHG010038818.1, from coordinate 11,312 downwards.
ATAATGGATCAGGAATCATGAGTCCGACGTCTCCATGAACCGGGATCCTACGAGTCCTGTGGCTGGCTGATGCCAGTTAGCGGACTCACCGGAAACAGGGCGGCTCATGATGATGATTATTGTCATTTTTTGCATGCATTTTTGTATTTATGCGTATGCGTATGTAATTATGTATATACGCCATTTTGTTGCATTTCTTGTTATTTTCATTTTTGTGTTTTATTCTTAAAAATCCAACGTTCGTGGGTGTATTTGTTTTTTGTTCCACATTTCATATATTTTAATTTGGTTAACCTATAACTGATTTGCACATTTTACTTTTTTTGTAGCATTTGTTGTTTTTTGTGACGCTTGCTTATTTTGTTTTAATTCATTCCTTTGGGCTGCTTGGTGGGGGAACAACAGCTCTGACTCGAATCACTCAAATGAACCGGATCACTTTAGCGAGTCACTCGGACGAACCCGGGTTCATAAAATGTACCGAATTTACCGCCACAGCTGCAGATCTTCATGGCGAGAAGCTTCAGGTTAGTATTTAGCCAAACGACCTCGATGTGAGCCCAGCTGAGCAGGAATTATTGCACTTCTTTTCTTTTGGGCCATGCCAGCTCCCGTAGCCGGGCCTGTCCTGCACTCTGGTGCATCGCCGGGTTGTTTTCCAGCTGCAGTTGTGCCTAATTTCCAGACGTTTGCCCGCAGTGATGAAGGTGAACCATGTGATAGGCGAGGACCAGGACCGAGAGCGGCCGGCTCGCTCGTCCATCCGCTGAGAAACTGGAAAACGCCTTTGCAGCGACGCTCAACTGTTCTTCCCCCAATCCTAAAACTTGTCTGAGTTTTGGTCGCCTTGTAAATGACCTCAGACCAAACCCGAGGCGGTTATGCAACAGTGCGCCAAACCTGCACGAGACTCCGCCCACGGCAGCCCGGCCGGCATGGCGACAAATGATTTCCAACCACAGCGAAACCACCAAAAACCAGTTTAAACCACTTTGGACACCTGGACAGCGTACCTCTCGGGGCTGCTACATAAAGCGAGTGATGCCTCCCGTCATGTCGGTCAGGTCTTTGTTTTTTCAGTCAGTTTTGTCCTCAGCTTTGTCCACTCGCCGGTCAAGAACGTCGCTCGGAGGTCTTGGCGACGGCGCCAGTGTCGTCACTCGGAATCTGGACTCATTTAGTCCTTCAGTTCGTCAGCACGCATGCTGGTATGAAAGGGAAAAAAAAGCAGACGCCGCACCGGCGGAATTAGATTTTTTTTCCAGAGAATTGTGGTGTTTAAAGATGAGCGTCTCCTCCAGCGCCGCACAATGCAGGTCTAATGAGGCGTCGGGATGAAGTAGTTTGTTGTCTCACGTAAGCAGATGGATGTAGGCCCTGATTAAAACCAATTAACTCTTCCCCCAGATCTAAATAACTTTTCTGTCATTAATGCACATATTTTACACCTCATTAGAGGCACGGTGATTAGAGACAGAAAAAGGAGAGGAGAGGAAAGGAGGAAAAAAAGAGAGAGAGAGGAAGTCATTTGCATTTTAGATTCACAATATGCTTCGAATGGGGGGAAACAGGGGAAAGCATGGAGGGAGAGAGCGAGGGATGCTGGGAAGTGGCTTAAACAACACTCCAGGCCACATCTGTGAACGCCCAGCGAGCTTCAGGAGGTGACACATGACTTCTTCTAATTAATTGTAAGGTTGTTTTTTTGTTTTTTTTTAGGTTATAATGTGAGTGCCCATCGCGGCTCCTCCCTCCTCCCCCTGCCCCCTCCCCTTGCCGCTCTCCCCCCTCCTCCCGTCCTGCGCTGAAATGTGCATCGTGGGGTGAAACGGGCAAGATGTTAACTAATTTTATTTTTAATCTTCCCTTTTGCCGCCGAGCGTGTCGTTTGGGCAGCGCGTCTTCTGAAATTTCCTCGCCTCTTTCATGGAAACATATTGGGGCAGAATTCGCCAGCTGTCGGCCTCCTCTCCCTTCTGCTGCCATTATCCTCAGGCCCCACCCCGCCTTATGGCCGGCCAGCCTGCCAGGAGCTCGGCCCCGTCCAAAATCAAAAGGTGGCTCGTTTCAATTCAGGCCATCCTCGCACCGTAAAACCCACCCCCGCAACCCTCCTCACCCTCAGCCTTCAACCCCTCCCTCCATCATCCATCCATCCATCCATCCATCCATCCATCCATCCATCCAACCACCCGTGTGCACAACCTTCAGGAAACACGCAACCCATGTTTGTTGCCACGACGCGTATCGCACACAAGGCAGGGCTTTGGCTGCCTCGCTCGTGATAGTGCCTCTCATGTGACCATATGCCAACCTCTCCCCCCGCCCCCCCCCATCGCACCCGCCACCCCACCCCACACACACACACACGCACGCACACACACACAGCACTCCTACTGCCACCACGACCACCGCTAACCAACCTCATCGTCCCTCAGCGGGCATCAGGATGCACACAAACATCACTCTTCTTATAAAAATACACTATTCTCATTAAAACATCCTCGTAATTAAACCATCATTATTACTTAAACCATCACTATTCTTATGAAAACATCACTGCTCATATTAAAACATTACTGTTCCTATAAAAATACACTATTCTTATAAAAATACACTCTTCTTTTTGAAACATCCTTATTAGTGAACCACCATTATTATTACTAAACCATCACTGTTCTTATGAAACGATGAAAAACGACTTGCTTGTTGGTGACAGTTTGGCCTGCAGTTATTTACATCGCCGACTTTGTTCACCAAAAGGAAACCGGATAAAACGACGTGTCTCACAAATGAGGAGAAACTACATTTGTGTGATAAACAAACACAACAAACAGAATATATGTTTGATTGGGGTTTTGCTGTCGGGAGTCACCCGGCGATATCGGCGATGTCGGCGTTATCGGCGTTATCGGCGATATCGGCGTTATCGGCGTTATCGGCGTTGGTGGTGTCCCCGCTGCAGTGGGCCGTCGTTAATACCCCCCCACCACATTAAGTGGGTCTGTCTTCTGTGCAGCTCGTCCGGTGGATTATGTAAGGCTGAGTTACTTCCTCTGCCCTCAGGCTCTGTGTCATATGCTGCTTTAGGACCAGAGGGGCCGAGGGGGGCCCCCGTCCCTGTTGTTCTCTAATGGAATCCATCCTCCACAGAGAGCTCACGGTGGTCCTGCTTGTCACAATCGGGCCTCGTCTTGAATCCGAAAAGCTCTTGTCAGATTGATGCAAGGAGAGTGCGATTCATCCGACCGCGCTGGTGGTTTGTGTCGGGGTCCCGGACCTCCCGGGGGTCCCTGACGTGACTGGAAAAAGACTCCGGGAAACACGGGGTTGGGGGGGTCGTTTCAGCTCTCCGGAAGTGATCCAAAGAGAAAAGTATCCAGGAACGATACTTTCTGTTCTATTCTGCACTCACATGGAAACCTGAAGGTCTGTTTTAATCTGCTGTTAACGGGGTTTAATCGTTGCAGGCTGGAGATGAAATGAGTTGCTTATTTTGAATATAAACGGAACTGTTAAACTTTTAAAAACCCCAGCGTGCTTCCACCAAAATTACCTGGGAATTAAAATTTGCCTCAACCAAAAAACTTGAAAAAAGTATCCAGTGGTAAGGGGGTGGGGCTTTTCATATTCTTTAGGGGCGTGGCTATGTGCTGAAGAACGCTGATTGGTGGAACACACTTGCAGCGTTCCGCACTTCCGTTTGCCCACGAATGTTTGCGGCTTTCTACAAGTTTTACACCAGGAATTCTGTTTCCCAGGGAAATAAATGTCCTTCTTGGAAATGTTGGTGCCTGCAAATGTTTTGCGCTCACAATTGAAAGTTTACGACGCCCAAGCTTACGACTGTCATGACGACGAATAATTGTCGCCCCCGTGCGTCCGAGCCAGGAGGCTGTAACCTGAGGGGGTTTTAGGCTTCATTCATTCTTCGGTTCTCTCACTGGTTTTCTTCTCAAGTCCTTTTGTCCTCAGCCGCATCCTGTTTTTCAGAGTTGTTTATCGGAGTTGTTGCTAAGTCCAGTCGGTCGCTAACTGTCCTCTGATTACAGGTTTGTAGGTGAAGTATAAAACGAAGTTAGCGTTGCTGCACTGGGCACGCAAGCATGCGAGGGCCAGGAGGACACGGTGGCTGTTCCGGGAACCACCCAGGAGGCCCGTGTCATTGCTGGTGTAACGCTAGCAGATATAAATCCATACAACAGATGCACCAACTTGGCACCGCTCTCAACATCTTGAAGGTTCGTCGGTGTTCTGTTTGGAGGTCAGTGTTGAGTCAGAACCCCCCTGCAGCTGCGGCTCATCCCTCGGTCAAGGCCAGCTATCCGGTGGGGCCGGAACATTGCTGGCATTTCCTCATTAGGATATTCGTTAGCCTCATTTTGGCGCTGTCACAGCCAATCTCTGTTAAATCTCCCCGCCCAGAGAGAGAGAGACGAGGGGAAAGAGCCCATCTGAATATCTCAATAAGTACTTCCTCCTCTGTTCAAGGGTTCTGGGTTCATTAGGAGAGCGAGGAGACGTGGAGGCTCAGGTGGTTTGGCGACAATTTAGGTACCAAGAATGAGGGCTCAGACCAATGTTGATGTGGCGTTAGCGGTGGACATGAAGCCTTTACAACATCTGCAGGCGAAACCGTAAACACTTTAACGCTTTAATGTCTCCACACATCTGGATGTTTCGGTCTCAAAATGTCACTATTTTTTGACAGATGGTATAAAATGAATTTATTGTCGCAGACGAGGTGCGTTGCGATGTGTCACATGTAATATTGCTGTCAGGTAATGCTGCTGAGTGCAAATCTTTTAAAAATAGCTAACTTGAAGTACTGTCTCTTTAAATTAGCAACGTAAAGGTGTTCACTTAACTTAATTAGTTATTGCATGCTATAAAAAAAAGTGGGTGTGGCTTCATGATTGGTCTGAACGAAATACCAGAAGTGGTGGAGGCATTTACAGAGTTGAGAGGAAATGTAACACAAACTTTCTACAGCAATTTTTGTCTTTTTAAAATCATAAAATTAGTATTTTGGTGGCCAACCAATCACTCGTGATTGAAATGGGTGGGACTTTGATACAGAAGCTCAATTTCCCGATTGCTACTGACTCCAAATGACATCGCCAGCGCAAGATGGCATGCGGCATCTTTTTTTTTGTATGATGGGACGAATCTAACGCTAACTTTCTTTAACCGTTATCATCTTTTCCAGACTGTGAAAATTAGCGTTTCACTTGTCAGCCAATCCCCTGCCGAGCGAGATGGGCGGGACCGCGATGGCGTGGCTCCATTTCCCGATCGCCACTTCAGATTCCGGCTCCAGATCACCAGCACGACATGGCGGCATCCTTATCTGGCATATTTTGGCACAATTTCTTTTGTATGATGGCATCAAACGGAAGCGTGTTCTCCACATTATATATGGTGTTAAACCCTGTAACTGCAATAACTCGCCTCCTGGTAGCATCGGGGTACACACTTCCATTTTCCTTCATATCCTTTGTACCTTTATTGCCAGTTTGGGCATGAAATGGGCCTTTCACACCGCATTCATGATGGTTTTTTAAAAAGTTCCATTTCTACTGGTCTCCTGAATCATCCAGCGCCCAATAATAACGTGTTCAGAACATGTCGTAAGTGATCATTTAGCAGGTCTGCCATATTTCAGGGGACATCATTAATTAGAGGGCTGCCCCGGTCAGTCATGCAGCCAGTCGACAGAGCATGTGTGTGTGTGCGTGTGTGTGTGTGTGTGTGTGCGTGCGTGCATGCGTGCGCGGTGCTAAACAAATGTTACGCTCAGGCTGCTTTATTTATTTATTTATTTATTATTTTTGCTTGTGTACCGGCGTTAATTTGGTGTAACGAAAGCGCTCATTAGTTCTAATAAATCCTGCGACTTTGCCTCGTTCCACTGGAGCCTGACCTTTCTCCTCGCTCCGCCCGCGAAAAAAAAAAAGAAGCAAATCTCCCGCTCGCGTTTCCACTGTTTGATGCCTCCGTTAATTGGGAACGATTTGAGCTTCTTCTTCCTCTTGTTCTTTCTTTTCTTCTTCTTCTTGGGCTTTTTGTCGCCAGTCAGATTCAGCATGGAACTAATGGCAAATGTCACCGCGATTTGGCAGCGGGAGCGGATCCTCCCCGCCGCCCCGCCCCCTCGCCGCCGCCGCCGCCGCCACCTCCCCAACAAAGTACGCAGATGACTGAACCTTCACCAGTCCGCCAGGCAGCCGTCCTCCTCATTAACGGGGTCTTCCTTTTTTAAAGAAGCCGAGCCCGGCGACGGTCGCGGGGCCTCGCGTGGAGGCGGCGGTGGCGGCGGCCACAGGATTACTGCGACCTCGCCGGCTCTTGTCGTTAGCCTGCGCCCTCCACTTCTTAAACGCCGCTAATGAACAACAACGACGACAACAACAACAAAAACTGGCCTGGCGAAGATTAGAAAGGCGAAAAGGGCGATCAGACCTAATTACGCCCGTGCGCCTCACGCAGCCTGGCATTTGGCCGAAAGGTCACGCGTAATCCCCAGCCTTAGCGGCTCGAACCCAGGCGCCCCCCCCAGTCCACCCCTTGGATGCTAGCTAACGACGGTTAGCGGAGAAATGACACCGAAACTGAACCCGTTGAAAGGCCGGTGCAAAAGTCTGCTTTGCTTCTTTTTTTTTTGACAAACGTGCTGCGATCCGATTCATGTCAAACGCGCGATGGATCTTGACGACGGAGTGTGTGATGGAGTGTGTGTCGGGTTCGCCGAGCTACAGGAACCCCCCCCCCACTACCTCCCTCACCCCAGTATGACCAGTACGATCCCGTTTATTTCATCGTCACCCCGGAAACGCTGCAGACTTTTTATTGGCCATGTCAGCCGAGTAACGCTCATCTGCGTGTTCCATAACTCCTTCAAATTGTATTTTGTTAACACAAATAAAAAAATAAAAAATAAAAAAGAAGCAGGCTTCAAATTGCAGCCATTCATTCACACACACACACACACACGCACGCACGCACACACACACACACACACACACCCTTGAGAGCGTGTCCTCTCGGCTGATATTGCCTTCCATCCCAGCGCATCTATTTGGAGATTGAGGACGGCGACGGGCCATTTTCAAAATGCTATATTCACCCATCATGTGCTAAAAACATAGTCTGTCATAAAACTGATTATTTTTTCTCTTTATCTCTTTTTTTTTTTTTTTGCTGTTAATGTGCATTGTGGGGGAAAAAAGGGATGGCAGCCAGCGAGATGGAGAGGATGGGTGAGGAGTGGTGGTGGCGGTGGCGGTGGGGGCCTTGATTAAAGTAAGATGTATGCGCCTCTATGAATCAGAAACTATAAATCAGGAGTCAGCGTAGCGGCGTGGATCTCTGCGGGCGGCCAGTAAACAGCCCATTAGATTTCACCGAGCATCATCACGCTTCCCTCCCCTTCTTCTCTCCTCTCTTCCCTCTTTCTCGCCCCAGCTTCGCCTCTCCTGCGCGTCACGATTCCTTAATGCCTCAGCGAGCTGACTTTCTGCTTGACTTCCATAAATATGCGGCACTAAATATGTTGCGTTGCACGTCCGCCGGTTTCCTCGGGGAGAGGAAGAATGTGTTTGTCTGCGTGGCGAGCGAGCGCCCTGACAGGCTGCGCCCTGACTGGCTTCCCCCTCTGTGCTCCGTGTCTCTTTGGCGCCTCGTCTCCCTTTTAACATGATTCGCCGGCGCGATGGCGGCGCACTTAAGCGTGCCGCTGCTTCTGCTGCCGCCCGTATCATCATCATCATCATCATCATCATCGGCGTTGGCGGCGGCGCCGCTGCACATCGGGCGCCGGGGCAGCAAAGGTCCGTCACGGCGGCGGCAGCAGCTGGACGCCAGCAGATGCACTTTCTCCGTAAAAGCAGGGCCAGCGGAAAGATGTGGGGGCGGAGCGGCGGGGGAGGGCGTCGCCGGGGCCTGGTTGGCCTCTGCTGCTTGTCGCGTCGCGTCGCCGCATCCTCGCCGCATCCTCGCCGCCGCGTCCTCGCCGCCGCGTCTCACGGGCAGCAGCTGAGCCGGGCGCAGTGGGGTCTGAGCGCTCGGCGCTCCGCTCAGCCTGGCGTCCGCCGGCTCGGGGGCTGACATTTCCAGAGGTGCTAAGTCACTCGGCATCTTGTTACTCCCCCCTGACAAGTCGCGCCGCATCACGGCGAGCGCCGGCGGACCCCGGCCGAGGCCACGGGGGCGGGGGAGGGGGCGGGGGGAGGCCTCTTTCGCACAAGTCACCGATCTTCCACGCCGGAGGTGGCGAGGATCTCAAGGTGTTTACAGGGGATCGGGCAAAGTGTCAATCACGCTTTGGGCTCGGCACGCCGCCGCCGGCGCCGGTCAGGTGTGAGGAGGAGCGGCGCGAGGTCGCGGCCGGGGGACGGGCTGATGGAGGGGAAGGGCATCGCGGTGACAGCTCGGCGGTGTCAGCGGTCGGATTGCCCAAAACCAAACTTCATGGCTGATTTTCTTGGGCGCAGCGGTTGAGAGTGACACAAGTTCCCCACCCGGAGGTGAAAATAGAGGCTTGGTTCACTTGTCATTTTTGCACCGGGTGCAGCGGCGGCGGCGGCGGCGGCGGCGGCGGCGGCGGCGGCAGCGGCGTGCAGGAGGAGGAGGAGGAGGAGCAGGAGGAAGAAGGGAGGAGGAGGAGGAGGAGGGTCTGCTGGCCCGGCCTGTCAGCTGCAGAGTTATTGGAGGGTTTAGAGGAAAAGGTCAGCCGACTGCTGAACTGACTGTTCACTCCTCCAGTGGAAGAGGGACGGACAGGCGAGTCTCAGTCTCACGCCACGCAGCCGCCACGCCGCCGCCATCACCGCCGCCACGCCGCCGCCATCACCGCCGCCATCACTGCCGCCATCGCCGCAGCAACCGCCGCGATGGCTTAACTGGATCTACAAAGATGTGATTTACGCCGGGATGCCCTGAACAGCAGGATGAACGCGCGGCCGCCGTTTTTAAACAACCACACGAGAGTTTTAGTTGTTTTGTTTTTTTGCTTTCAAAAATGGCAACAACAAAGGTCACTTCTCTCCTCCTCCTTCTTCTTCTTCTTATCATTTCTGCGTCGCATTGAAGATGACATCACAGCAGCTTCGTGCGGCATCGCTATGACAACCAGTCACACTGAGGCCTCACTGTCTTCTAATGGAAAACGACACCCAGATCCCAAAGGCAAGTGGAGTAGAGTAGAGTACAGGGGAGTAGAGTGGAGTAGAGTAGAGTGGAGTACAGGGGAGTAGAGTGGAGTAGAGTACAGTACAGTGGAGTAGAGTGGAGTACAGTGGCGTAGAGTAGAGAAGAGTACAGTGGAGTAGAGTGGAGTACAATAGAGTCGAGCTGGTACCTTTCCAGCCCCTCGGGCCCATCACATCTCTTCATCTCACCTCTCCCACCATTAATGGCTTTTTCTTTTTCTTTCTCCCACAAACTTTTCCAGTGCATCACCGACGTTCCAACGCTCCGACATTCCGGCATTCCGACGTTCCAACATTCCGATGTTTCGACGCGCCGACGTTCCGACATTCCGACGCCGCGACGCCGGCTTCCTGTCCCGCGGCTGAGCGAAGCAGCAACAGCTGTAACTCGCTGGCGGCGTCATTAATTCCTGTGAAGCCTCTCAGACGAGCATCGGCGGCGGCGGCGGCGGCGGCGGCGGCGGCGGCGGCGGCGGCGGCGGCGAGCCACCTTTCTATTCTGCATGTGTTGCCATCAGCCGCTGAAGCGCTGGGCCCGACAAGGTGGCGCGTCCCATCATGAATTAATCACCCCGCACCGTTCATCAGAGGTGACTTTGAGATTTTTGAACGTCGCCACTTTTAAATCAGCTGGACTTTTTGGGAAGGGAGGGGCGAGGGGGGGGTCATAATTACTCAGTTTGAGGCGCAACAACGGCGTGTTTCTGGGCGACATCCTGAAGGAGTCGAGCGTCTTGTAACAATGGGAGAGGAAAATGGCGGTTAATAGAAGAAGGGAGACAAATGAAGATTTTATTATCCGGGCTCCGAGTGTTTGAATGTCCCTCCGATAATGACAGCGGCCCTTTCCCAGAACAAGCAAGGCCCGCCCGATAAGACTCGCTCTCCAATTAATCTGTAGCAAAAAGAGGAATATTTGGCCTATCGGGTCTAATTGTGACATGTTCCGCTAGGCTGATAGTGGCGCGCGTGCTGCGGACTGCTAATTAAGACGGAGGAGGAGACAAAGGAGGCGCGCGCAATGAAAAGGGGGATGCGGCCGGAGCGCGAAAAGGAGACGGGGGTGAAAAACGGATTTAAAAAGGGGACAAACGCTGCCCGTGACACGTCATATACAATAATATGTCAGATTATGGAAGCTTTTGTGTGGCTTCCGAAAGATTACGTTACACCCCAGTGAATGGGGAGCAGGGTTTCAATTAGGGTTTTAGCTGCATCGACGTTCCTGATGACATGCAGCGACAACATTTCCACCTTTCTGAGGAGCTGATGTTTTAGCAGCGATACCCCTCATGGCAGATGGAAATTTACAAATTTACATGAAATTAAATGAAAGTGCGCTTGAACGATGTGGCTGTATGCTAATCTGATAGCATGGACCCTGCAGCTAATTAACATACGGGGTAAAGCATTAGCATGAGTCCACTGTCGCCCGCTAAAGCAGCAAATAAAGCATCAAAGGTCCACAGCAAGCAGATTGTGTGCATGTGGAATTGTGTTGGTGAAGTGCTAAACGCGATAGCATGGTCCTGCAGCTGAGCAACAAGGCCGGTTGAGCCTTAGCATGAGATAACCTAGCATGCTAACAATCGATGAGGCGTGGCCTGTCTGCAGCATGCACGCTGCTGGGAGCGCTGGCGTGTTTGCACGCGTTAGCGTGCATCTGTCGGCGAAAGGCTAAGCCGATAGCATGCACCTTGCAGCTAGGCAACATGTGTGGTCGAGCATTAGCATGAGGCAACCTAGCATGCTAGCAGCCGATGAGGCGTGAAAGGTCAGCGGGGTCGGCGAGCATTAAAGTGTCGCAGCGCGCCGACGCTTGGGCGGCGGCAGCGTGGCGCGCTTGCGTGAGCAGTTCGGGGACGAGCAGTCGGGGTCGGCCGCCTGGGCTCCCGGGCTGAGGCGGCGAGCTGGGTAATTCCTTGAAAACACAATAAAGTCCTGCAACGTTTGGCGTCCCCTGTTGTTTGGCAGGTGCTCCTGGCAGGTCTCCCGCCCTCTTAACTTCTCTGTGTCTCTCCGTCCTTCTCTTTCTTCCTCTCTCTCCATCCAAACCCCCCCCCCCCCCCCCCCCCCCCCCCCCCCCCCCCCCCCCCCCCCCCC
>CAAKHG010038816.1:39898-54355 GCA_901007715.1 Dactylopterus volitans | reverse complement strand
CCCCCCCCCCCCACCCACTCCCCTCACCCTCCACCCCCACCAGAGCTGACAACCAGTTGATTGGTGTTCCTAAACTTGAGGCCTGTTAGAGGCAGGGGCGAAACTACGCATTTTACTTGGGGTATGCAGACATGTTTATGGAAGCCCATTTCCGTCAGTAAAAGAAAAAAATAAGTTGAAAACTTAGCCTTGATAATAAAAAAATATCCCCATGGTAAGTCATAAAAAAAAACATTTATGAGATAAAAGTCATAATTACGAGATAAAAAGTCGAAATTATGAGATAAAAAGTAGAAATTCTGAAGTAAAAAGTAGAAATTATGAGATTAAAAAAGTCATAATTATGAGATAAAAAGTCGAAATTTTGAGATAAAAAGTTGAAATTATGAAATTTTAAAAATCGAAATTATGAGATAAAAAAGTCATATTTATAAGATAAAAAGTCGAAATTATGAGTTAGGAAGTGCGCATGTGCTCCAGTGGCGCTGTCATCAGAGGTCGCTCCATCATCTTGTTGGCCTGACGTTACCATGCAAGCGATAGGCAGTAGAACTCATGCCTAAGAGCTGCTACTTTGAATGTTGTGTGAAAATATCTCATAATTTCGACTTTTTATCTCATAATTTCGACTTTTTTATCTCATAATTTCGACTTTTTCATCTTGTTTTTTTTCTTTTACTGGCGGCAATGGCCTTCCATACATATTACCCCCATCAGGCAGCCGAAGAGGACTTGAATATACATGAAATGCAGCATGGTCCCAAATAATTGTTTAAGTAACACATATCACAGCCAAACCCCACGCAAAACCTACGAAATTTATGAATATGATGGAACTTGTAAGGTTTCGAAACTAAAGCAGCCAAACCACATTTTAAAAACGTGAAATGTTCATGTACAATAACTGATGCATCAGTTATTGATTGGACGCTGCGTCGGATCAGACAAGCAGCACCGTCGCGTTATGACAGAGTAAGGAAATTAAACTCAGATGTTTCACTCCCAGGTTCTATGATTGATCTGTTGTATGATTCGCAATCTAGTTAAAAAAAAAACTGATAACTGTCTTAAGAATGAAACAACCACATACAACTTTCTTTATTTTTCCTGTCGTGATCTGTTATACTGTAAATACTGATCACTGCACGCCGATGTGGAAGATTTTTGATCATGACGAGTGATTTTGGACAAACAAACATTCATCTGTCGAATGGAATAAGAGTGAAATTAAACCCGTGAAGTTTGGAGACGCTTTCTTGCTCAGGACCTTTAACTGAGGGCACTTTGCTTCCCTCCCAGGGCTCCTCTCTGCCTTGATGTAGTCTCTGACTTATCCAATAAGGAGAGTATTGTGCTGATATTTTAGCATTTAGTAATTAAAGACCATAATTTCAACCTGGAATAGTTTACAAATCAACACTTTGGAAGCAAAGGCTCGATATGCGAAATTTGGGACACTTTGTCATTTGTACTACATATTTAGAATTATCTTAGGGGATGATAAAATTGACTTCTTATCATTTCGAGAAAAATCAATTGACGTGAATTCCGTTTTATTTATCAAATTCATAAACAGCACATAAACAGTTTAGAGTGCATATTGTGCACAGTACCCACTTTTTGCGCCACCGGTTAGAGGACCCACTGTTTTTGCTGTAAAGGCAAAAAGTTTTGCAATGTTTTAAGATTTACAAGATGCTGAAACAAAGTGAATATGTTTTTTATATATCGAATATGTTTTTTATAGCACATCGCGCCAGCTTAGCATAATCACTCGAGGTTCATGGAAACCATTAGCCTGCGCAGACAAATGCAGGAAAAAAACAAACAAACAAACAAACAAACATTTTGGAAGCCTCAAGCTGTCTTTTTTGCGAATGTCTGAAATAAAAATAATTCTTGAAGACAATTTCAAATAGCGAAAGTCATTTTAGGGGAAGTTATGCAATATAACTGCATGTGATGTCTAGCCTGTATGGTCCTGACTTAAGGTAGTCGTAACACAAGTTCTTCAGGACTCAAAATATTGAAAACTTTTCATTGTAAAGGAGAGACACAGTCATGTCGTGGACACACGCAGTCGGGCTGCACTGTTGAATGGGCAATTTGGAATTAATTTTTGACTCAGTTTTTAATTCCATTTCATTACTTTAAGTCTATTTTAATACTCTGTTGTTGACGCGTGGTTATTTGTTGTTTCATGAGCGAATGGACAGTTGAATTTGCCTTCGGGGATGAATAAGGTGTCTCTCTATGGACAAAATAGGGAGGAATGGAGTACAAGCCTGTAGAAGTTTAATTGAGCTGAATAGGTGTCAAGAATGGCAGCAGCATTTCTTTCAAACTGATCACATTTGTATGAGTGTTTCAAATGTCTATTTGTGTCCAGGGTGGCTCTGATTTTGTGTCCGTGACATGATACATGCGACACTGGGTGTGCGATGTGTATTATTTGGGCAAATAAACAGTTATTCATGCCGTAGCTTAGTGTTTATTAAGACCTAAGACTTTAAAGCCTTATTATTATTTTTTTTATTTCAGTGTGCCACCCTTGTAGTTCTAGACACGCCGCTGGCACGATGACCGGGCGCGACTGCATGCGGTGACATCACTGCGCTGCGGTTTCCCCCGGCAACATGTGGACTTGACCAGGAAACTTTCGCAGTGTGACACAAGTCCCCTAAACAAATAAATAAACTTTCCTCCGCCGCACTCGCTGTTCGACCACTTGCTGTTATCACTCATTAAACTGCAAATCCCCGAATAACTTTGACCTGATATAATCTGTAACCCCCCCCTATAACTTTGACTTGATATAATCTGGATCCCCCTCCCTTTGATCGTGACCTGATATAATCTGTATCCTGACATAACTTTGACCTGATACAATCCTTTCATCCCTTATTAGTAGCGTCATATAATCTTTATCCTCCCCTCTAACTTTTGCTGGGATCTTGTCCATTTCTAGAATGGTTAAGCAATACAATCTGAACTAAGCGGATTATAGAATGAAACTCATCTCAGCTCAACTCAACACAAACTTTATTTGTAAAGCACATTTAAAATAACCAAGCTTTGCCAAAGTGCTGTCCAGGTCAACACTTGGAGAAAAGAAAAAAAAAAAAAAAAATCATTTTTTTTCCGCTACGTCTACCGGACCAGTAGTTCCTCCTTGCACACACAAAGGCTTGGCCCTTTATGAACAAATAAAAAATAAAAAAATAGGTAAGGTTCTCTGCCTCCTCAGTCAACTCGGGCGCTTTTCCCGCTCTGTCTGTGCAGGCGGCCTGCAGGCACCGACTGAGGGCAGAGGATGGTGAGGTCAGGTCAGTGTTTTTCTTGCTCTCTACGTTAGTTTTTTTTTAATTTGTTACATTCAGGTAGAAAATTATAAAGGGTGCCTGCAAGCAGTTTTTTTTTTCTTTAGAGGGCAACCGCCTGCATGTCATATTAATGCCCAGGGTTGACCCTGACGGAGGCGCTGCCATCACTCCATGAAAATCGACACAAAGGGGTGCTTTAAGAGCAAGAAATGGCAACAAAGAGATCGAGGAGGAGAAATATAGAGTGCTGAGTAAGGATTGGAGACAGTTTGGGACCTATCAGAATTCACATCCCGCATATGAGGTCAGTGACCACTTCAACCTGCTAGATTCTCATTTTCCCGTCTCAGCTACCCGTATAACAAATCTGTGGGGGGGTGTGGCCCGGCTCCATGATGGATCTGTAAACGTGTGGGTCAACATTAAGATGCCTTTATGTTGTGGCGTGTTGCTTTCAGGAGTATTATGGGTGTGTTTACATTTCAGTCGGCTTCTCCTCATTTACCCGAAAGTGAAAACAGAACTTGTAGAGGCTTGAAAGTTGTCAGCCCGCATGCAACTGCACATAATGAGATTCAACAAAGGCGACAGCAGACATCAAGTTCATATTACTGAAACGATCTGTATCCCCCTATAATTTTGACCTGATATAATTTACATTCCCCCTATAATGTTGACATGATATAATCTGTATGCCCCCATAATTTCACTTGATATAATCTGAAAGCCCCCTCTAACTTTGAAGCGATATAATCTGTATCCCCCTCTATAATTTTGACCTGATGTAATCTATAATCTCCCATAACTTTGCCTTTATATAATCTGTATATCCACCATCGATACTGCGGCATCATATAATGTGTATATCCCTCATTCACACTTTTGCATCGTATGATCTGTGCCCCCCCTTATAACTTTTGCTGGGAACAAAGGATCTTGTCCATTTTCATAAATGGTAAAGGATCTGAACTATGCAGAATATAAAAAAACTTGATGTTCAGTCATAATCTGTGCATTATAGAAGTGTTTAGGTATTTTGTGTGCATAGCTGCATGCTTGGTAGGAGACGTACCTTAAAGACTTATTGAAATTGGCAATACTAGCATAGGTTAGATAGTTTTGTTTTATTTGCAATGGCTGATTACAGCCATCAAATATCATTTAGTTTAATGTCGGCCTGTATCTAGTCGTCTGGGGGAAGCAGAATTAATTGCATTTTGCCTTTAGAAATATTATGCGTGCGTTTACATGCCAGTCGGAGGCGGCTCCTCTTCATTTACCTGAAAGCAAAAACAAAAAATGACAGATGTGTGAAACTTGTCAGTCGGCATGAAGTTGCTCATAATGTGATTCAACAGGGATGACAGCAGACACACAGTTCATATTACTCTGCAAGCTTCTGAAAAATGAGTTCTGGGGAAATTTTGAGACCAAGCCAACACCTTGAGCTGGTTGTCATTTTCCTCAAACCATTCCTGAACCACTGTTGCTTTGTGGCAGGGAGCATTATCCTGCTATCCTGTGTTCTGACAATTTTCTATCAGAAACAGCTTCAATTTTTTTAAGCAATTTCAGCTCCAGCAGCCCGTCTGTTGTATTTGACCACTCGGACCAGCCTTCACTTCCCACATGCATCACTGAGCCTTGGTTGCCCATGACCCCGCAACTGGTTCACCACTCTTCCTTCCTTGGACCACTTTTGACAAGTCCTGACCCACTCATACCCACTCCAGTGCCGAAATATTAGGGACACCTCTCAGTATAACCAAATACAGGTCAGCAGCATCACAAATTACAGTCCCAATAGCAATCTTTAAAATATGTCACTCAAACATTCAATAAAAATTCAACAAAAAACTCCTCCTGGAGGGAGAATTAACTGCAGGGCTGTTGCATCATATTCTATGGTGAACATGCAATGGTCGTAATGTTATGCTCGACTGGTGTGTACGGGTTTATGTTAATAATGATAATATCATCACAGTAAAGTTAATGTTTGATGATCATAAAGTTGGAGAAATCACGCTGAGAAATGACCGCAAGGACATTAGGACTATTCATTCTGCATTACATTTTGGGGGAATCTTTCAAGCAGCATTTCTCTCCCTAAAAAATTATCAACAATGTCAGTAAGCAAAATAATTTCTGACTCTGAGCAGACAAACCCGATTGAACTGGGGTAGCTGGATTGAAGGAAGAAGGACAGGAAATTTTTTTGTTGTTGAGAATACTGTTGGCAGTTTGTGGGAATTTCCCAACTATGTTTATTGGGTGTTTGTTCATTCAGCGTTTAGGGTAAACAACGTTTTTAAAAAAAACAAACAAAACAAAACTCCAATAAAAACCCCAAACAAAACCCCAAGACCTTTACCTATTATTAATCATTTAAGCGGGACTCAAAATGAAACCTTCACTGAGCAGAGATACATCAAATACAAGAAATGTCCAGCAGAGTCTGTTGGTAAATAAAGACACAAGCCGTGTTAGGGAAATTTCTGTGCATTACCACATTTCAGAAAACCTCTTTGTCCGCAGGCCCTCTAGTCAGTGTTCTATCCACATAATCATAATTGTATTTTTGTATGTCTCTTGTATTTTTATTAATCGCGATTGAGACCAGGTAATTTAGCAACGAGCAGCACTAGTTAAACTTCACCACAGTGACGTCGCAGCTCTGGTTTCAGCAATTGATGATTGACATCAAGCGAGGACGGTAACGTTACACGCGTTCAATGTTTTACCCGCGGACCTACTGACACATCCTGCCACGAGATTAAAATGGTCATTCACTGCGATGAGGATTAATTTGGTAATTCATCAGATGTGAATGGGGCTTTTTGAGTTCTGTTTGAGTTCTGCGACTTCCTTTTCTCTTCTTGGCGGGAAACCTTTGGGCAAACTTCCACCTTCCCAGACTGTCCCTGTCCTTATTCAGCCAATAAAAACAATAGAGGGGGACATACCAAAACCAAGATTACATGACATTAAAATTGGTCATGTGAGCCTTGTGAACAAAAAAAACGTCAAAATGTAATGCTGTAATGCATTTTTAGGACAATATTTAGTTAGCATAATTTCCATTTACCCCCAAACAAAGAAATACATGTGCACATGCGTTTTATGCTTCCTGGTTTATGGCAAGCTCTTCAACAGCCGCCTTCCAAATCCATGAATGTAGGTTTCCTTTCCTTTCAGAACAATCAAATGGGTGTAATTCTAAAAAAAAGAAGTCCTCCCCCAGCCATTTTTTTTCCGGCGTTTATCCATGAGCGTCACACATTTTTTTCCCCGTTTGTGAGCGACCACCTCGGGCACTCGCTTAAAGCTCATGCTTCTTTTCACGGTCTGATCGATTTTGCGCAAACATAAACGACGCCAAACATAAACGACGCCATATTGACTTACCCGGACTCTCCACTGTGTACTTTCTTCGGCGGTACGTCGCTTCCTGCCCTCCATTTGTATTCCGCGCCCGCCGCTCAACACGGAAGTGACGTCAAACGAAAACATGTCGTTTTCTAATGAAAAAAAAGAAAACGCTTCCTCGGATCGTGACGTAGAGGATATGGGCGTGGCTGGACGTCTAACCCCGCCTCCCCGCTCGCAGTCACGGCTACTCGCTTAAAGCCCGAGCCTGACGCCTTTGGTTGTAATTATCTTCCCCGGCGGCAGGCGGCGCTGCCGCTGCGGCCGCCAGCGAGCTCGGAGTAAAAGAAGCAGCGCTTGTTGACATCTGTCAGACCCGCTGGGTGAGAGCTTTTTTTTTTTTTTATTTACTCGGTTTTGTGGCAGTTATTCTGCGATTTTCCCGCTGGACGTCGCGCGGCATCTTCATCGTGGCAGCCCAGACGGCGAAAAATCACGAATCCCGGTCGACTTTATGAAGCGGTGACAGGAGCGAAGCGTCGCATTCGCAGCTCCAGCTAGCCGGGAGCTAACGTTAGCACAGGCAGCATCTCGATTGTATGAATTTATGGGCGTGTATGAGTGTATATTTTCCTGTAGTCAGCTCGAAACATGATATTTTTTTCGTGCAGCATAAGTAAGCGCTCTGAACGTGGAAGGCAGGATGTTGCGTTTGAAATGGTGCGTTACGGTGTAACGTGGACCTTTCTCAAGTACGTTAACCCAGACCCAAATTTAATCAAGCAACTTTCAAAAGATTGTAACGATGCTAGTGGGGTTTTTTGTTGTTGTCATGTGGTGTATTTAGAAACAATGGACCAGAAGATTCCCTACGATGACTACCAGCTTCCGGTGGTGTTCCTGCCCTCTTATGAGAACCCACCGGCATGGATACCGCCACAAGAGGTAGTCCCTCCTCTGCCCAACTACCCGTGATATTGGCCCGTTGTGTGATACCCCCTCATGCAGAATGTTAGCTCAAAGATCAAGTTTGTGTATTAACAGGCCTCGTCTTTTTTTTTTTTTTCTTCTTTTTAAAGAGGATTCATCACCCGGACTACAACAACGAGCTCACCCAGTTCCTGCCACGCACCATCGTATTGAAGAAACCTCCGGGGGCACAGCTGGGTTTCAACATCCGCGGGGGCAAAGCGTCACAGCTGGGAATCTTCATATCCAAGGTGTGCTGGCGCGTGTCCCCGGCGGGCAAAGCCGTCTCCGCGCCGGTCGCACTGTAAAGTGATGGTTTGCTTCTGCAAAATGAACCCACGTTTGTGACGGCGCGTCGCGTGTTCCGCAGGTGGTGCCAGACTCTGACGCCCACAGAGCGGGGCTCCAGGAGGGAGACCAGGTTCTCTCTGTGAACGACGTCGACTTCCAAGACATCGAGCACTCCAGAGTAAGTCAGGGGTCGGATTTTCAAGCAGACACACATGAGGATTTTTTTCCAGTGGTAGACAGCGACTGTATATAGAGGAGTGAATATTAAGAAGTGACTCAGTGAATGAATAAATATAAATATATCTTCCAGTTCATCAGCTTCACGGCGACGTTTTCACTACATCAGTGGAAATAAACGACGAGATGTCCTGTCATCTCCTCTGCAGTTTGCATAGCTAACATACACTGTGTGTTCTCCTCTTAATTTTAGAATGTGAAGGATATTAAATGATGTCATTAACGCACAAACCTTTCCACTGAGATGTGCTGCAGGGATATTTGTAAAAGATTTCTAACGTGCGTCGTGTTGTCAGTCTGTATCGGACCGACGAATAAAGGTTGGTTCTGGTATTCTGTGTACACCAAAACCAAAAAGCAGCATTTTAGATTTCTATGCAAATGTAAGTTGTAACCAAGGGGGAGAGAGAACGAGAGATGGGTGTGAAGTAAACATGCTTAAAAACTAGTGTGGGATGCAAGAACTTGTGCTTATGCCAGTCACATCTTTAGGCCGCGATGTAAAATTGGGTACAATAATGTATGTAAACCTGCTTGAAGTTTGCATGCTCAGAAGATTTCAGTTGAATCTGATGTCACTATTACTCCAATGTAATTCACGCACACATTGTAATATTATAACTATTCCCCCTTAACAGTGTGCATTTGCTAGACTATTCTTGTTGGATAATTTTTCTTTGGAAAGCGCGGCTCATTGCTTTCTCCAAATATTTCTCCCTTGGGAATCTGACGTGATTACGATAACTGTGATAAACGGAGGAAAGGAAACATACACGCGAGTGTTTACCACAGCCGGGTCTTTGAAAATGATCCAGTATCCTTGCGAAGCGGCAAATAATGCTTCATCGGGGCAGCAGGCTTAAGCGTCATGCTTCACATTGTGTCCCGCCGGCGGTTCAGCTTCTGCCTGTATTGTGCCGTTTTTATTTATTTTTTTCTTCTCCCTCGTCAGGCTGTAGAAATTCTGAAGACCGCACGAGAGATCCTGATGAGGGTGCGCTTCTTCCCCTACAGTAAGTCTGGTCTGACAGAAGCATCATGCCGATCTCTCGGCCGTGTACGGCAAATAGCCTGTGCCGCCTTCCTCGCAACTAAAAAAAAAATTACATTAGATTCGATGATTCGAAAACTTTAATGTCATCAAAGGGCAACTGGCTTTGAAGACAGTCCCCCGGCAGATCAACAGTTGCTGAAACACTCAGACCAGCTCGTCTGGCACCAAAAACCATGACGCATCCACTTAAATGACCTTTCCTCCGCATTCTGACACTCAATTTGAACTTTGGCACTATCGTCTTGACCGTGCCTACATGCGTAAAAGCGCTGAGTTGCCGCCATGTGATTGGCTGATTAGATGCTCGCGTGCGTGAGCCGCTGGAGCAAGTGAACCTAATAAAGTGGCCATAAAGCATATAAGCCTGCTTCAAGGTTATTGTAGGCTGAACAGAAAATGACGATTTGCAGAACATCGAAGCCCCGTGTCGAAGTGAAATTGGCACAAATGCTGAAGAAGAAAATGTGTCTTGTTTTTCAAAAACTTTTTTGAAACGTGTTGGTGGCCAAAAAAAAAAAAAGAAAGAAATCGGCATGTACTTTAAAAAAGAAAGAAGACATTTATCAGTTTGATGCCATTGTGCAATTTTCAACCAGATATGAGGTTTCAGTGTGCTGCCACCTTCTGTGTCCAGTTCCAGTTTACGCGGCGTCCCTTTGCAACTTTAATAAGCTTTCGTAAAAAAAAAGCAACCCCGTGACGTGACAAATGACATTAAAGCTTATCCAAACCACTGATGGCAGCAGGAACAAGTGGCTGACTGTGTCTGTTAATACGAACCAAGACTGAGCCGCCACTGTGATGGAAACGTCTGGAGCCCAGCGTGTGGAGGGTGTGTAATATCCACCCTGAAACTTCGCAACTTCCTTGAAGAGAACGGCCGTTGATTTGCCTTTTTACGTGCAGCTTTTGTATTAGCTCCTCACCATCTATGAGGTTATGTCTTTAGTGTTGCCCATTTTTCAAGATTTTAGGGGGTTGTCATAGATAGAATAATACAGACTAGTGTATTTAATGTAACATTTGTCAAGTAAATACAAATCCTAATTTTAATCTTTACTTGACGCAACAGATCTCCCAGTCTGAAGCCCATAATGAGATCAGGAATAATACAGCGTGAATTAGTACTTGCATTATAAAACATATCACAATAATATATTAAATGTCGAGTCCATCAAATAAAGTTAATGGAAGAAATAGTTAATTTTGCGTAACGTGTGTTCAAAACTGAAGCGTGTGTCACACATGACGCAAAGATTCTCTCTTTTCAGTTCGTCAGCAGCAGCCATCTTATTTTATCATGTCAACATTGTTCTGTAAATGTTTTCGAAAAGGCCAAAATCGGTTACCGTTTCCTGACCACAAATCACAGGCAAATTCTTGTGCTCTGACATCTGTCTGAGAAAATAATTTTGAGTTTTGCTCAGGTAATATGATTAAAAGGGCGACCTGGTTTTGGCTACATTACTGATGTAAACAAAAATACTGGATTGTGCCTTTTTGAAATGACCAAAGTTTGCTAACACTGACAGCATACACACGAATCAAGCACATTATGACCACTGTGAATATGATCCAGCAGCCCGGCAAGAAATGTTCCCCTCAGGTGGAGCTTTACGTTGAATTTTCTATTGAATTTGTTGGAGACGTGCTGACATATTTTAATGATCGTTATCAGCGCTGTTGAACTGTGCTGGGTTATACTGAGAGGTGTCCCTATACTTTTGGTCATCCCACTTCTATGCATTGGGGTGACCAAAACTAAGGGGGACTCCTCTCTGTCTAAATCAGTACAGTTCAACAGCACCACAAATTACAGTCCTAAAAACAATCATTAAAATATGTCAGTGGTTCTCTCAAACAGATTCTGTAAATATTGAACATTAATCTATTGGAGGGCTGTTGCATTGTGTTCTATGGCGAACGTGCAGCGGTCATAATGTATTCATAATGTCATAATGTAACGCTTGATCGGTGCGCGTGCGCCTGCCTCAGTCCTAACGTCCCTCTCAGTACAGCAACGCTGTTTGTTGGTTGTCTTCCAGACTACCAGAGGCAGAAGGAGAGGACCGTACACTAGGTGGCAGCGTTGCGAGCGGTGGACGGACCGGCGGCCGCGCGTCATCGCCCGCCGCCCACGGACGCCGGCCTCCATTCTGCCTCAGCTCGGCAGTGACTGACGGCTGACTAACAGACTCACTCACGCCCCCCCCCCACACACCCCAACTCCCCCACGCTCCCTGTAAGGACACTATTCTCGACCGTAGCGGCGCCTGATGCCGAAAAAAAATTCTGTGACGCGTCATGACTGCTGCTTGTGGGTGTATTCACTGGAAGTCTTCTTCTCCCGACGTCGGGGAGCGAGGGGAGCAGAAGGTTTGCAGGCATTTCACATAACACACCCTTAGCAGTGACACGTATGTTTCGCTAAGTGTTACATCAACTGACCTTTTTTTATAGATTTTTTTTTTCCCCCCCGTCAATGGGATGATTTCGCATGTATTTAATGAAGTTCGGAGTAAAATGATGACACTGATGTAAGGTAGAGAGTCTAGAGACATATCGCTAATATATGTAGAAAGTCGTGTTTAAAATGTATATATGATTTAGATTTGGGTAGACACTGACGCACGGTGGAGAGACCTTTTATGAGCAGCGAGAGCCAGTCGCGAACGTGCGACTTCTGATCCTGGATTTAATCTCATCTGTTGCCTTAAAACACTCTGCATCAAGCTTTTATAGTACTTGCGATTACCTCAAAAGTACACTTTTGATGGTCTAAACACATTTCGACGACTCCGCTCGATGACATTCATCCTCACGTCAGGCGAACACGTTTCAAACTGCAACGCGTCACCCGCTCACGTTTTTCCGGAGCGAGGCGTCCTGGCTGGGAGCGTCGGATGTCGCGCAGTCGGCCGTGGAGTTGCACCGCCCCTCACGCTGCCGCCGCACGCATCTGGTAATCTGCACCGCGGCGAGGCGTTTTATCTCGGCGCCGCCATCTGCATGTGCTGCCGGGTCTCATTCCCAAGTTCATTCTTAGCATTTGTGAGGACCCGTGTGAAACACCCTGCCTGTTCATTCTCAGCATTCACTCTTTTGTACACTTTTTTTTTTTTAATTCTTTTTTATACAGGAGTAACTTCCATCTGATGAACAAATGTAACTTTTCAAAAAAAAAAAAAATTCCATAAAAGCACCTGACAGCGAGATGAACACATTAAAAGTTTTGAACCCTCGTTGGAGGTTTGGACTCGAATCGGAGGCAGTCTGCCGTGTGCGAGTAGCCAAACTTGTTCTCCTTCGTAGGCCGGTTTCTCATGAGACCGATGGGCGGCGGAGGAGTGATCACAAATGCGTGTCAACCATGTGAGGTTTATTTAAAAAATAAAAAAAAAAGGCCACAACCAGGCAACATTTTGCATTGAATTATCATCTGAGGAGAAAACGACCGCCTCAGCCTGCCCGGGCTTCATTTCAGGGTCTTTCCTACATCATAACTTCATCTGAGGTTTACAGTCGCTTCAAAAATAAATTAGTTTTCTTCGTCCATCAGGCACAGTGATACTCGCTATATACATTTTACGTGTTGTCAGTACAACCTGCCAGGATTATTATTCACATACATGAGCGACCGAGCCCCTCCTTCAGTGCCAATGCAAAGTCTTTGGTCCGCAGAACCTGTGTGAGTGACGATGCGCGACAATCCCACGGCGCCACACCTGAATAAATAAATACTTCGGGCCTTCCGACAAAAACAACCTTCACAAAATGAACCAGTTCTTTTAAAAAAAAAAAAATCCCTATTTAAAAACAAAAGTACATTGCAATAGTTTTGACCTATCAAAAAAAAAAACGCTAACAGTCATGTTTTAATGAGCATTGGCATCACCTGAATCTAATGTAATTTTTTTTCTAAAAAAAAAAAGTCTAGGTTTTTTGCCTCGTCTCCCAGATATGCCGCCAGATTTAATAGGCTCTTCCTTGGTTCCCACGGTCCTCCTCTCGATCAACTTTGGTGATATTTGTGAGGTGTTTTTTTTGCATAAAAGGCAGAAAACCTAATAGAAGCGCGTGAGAACAAGCTCCTCTGTGGATGTAAGGGGAAAAAAAAAAAACTTAATAAAAAAAAAAACACCGAGTGAGCGAGCCAGGGACACGCACTTCACCGACCGCCTGAGCCGCCGACGATAACCGATCTCGCATTCAATCAGCTGCGCTCATTTAAACTTTGTTCACTTGTGGTAAAAATAGCTGCAACTTTAAAAAAAAAAAAAAAAAAAAAAAAAAGGGGGCCCGGAGGGAGACCCGTTTGTAAGTGGTAGTGCTGCAACAACGTCACAGTCAAGCCCCAACACCCTTAGAATCTCTACATCGTATTAAAAAAACAACAAAAAAAAATAAGCGCCATGGCGGCAAACACTGGAGAGACGAGGAGCTCAGCTCAACGTGGTCTGAGGTGAATGGCAGCGAGCTCGCTCCCATCCGCGAAGGTGGTTGTAAACACTTCATGCTCGTTCCGGAAAAAAAACAAAAAAAAACGGCACAGTGATTTGGGAAAAGTGGGTAAATATTGGGGGGGGGGTGTTTAGATAGTGTCACAGGGTTTTGGAGGCGTCGCAGTCCGTCCTCCCGCCGCCGCTCTTCACACAGTTGTAGCAGCTCTCCTCGCCCTCCTGGGCGTCCACCTTGGAGCTCTCGTCCACGTTCTCCAGGGAGTCCGCCCTCTGTATGGACAGCTCGGCCGGGTCCATCATGGGCAGGGAGTTCTGCTCCGGGTGCAGCCAGGGCTTCTGGTCGGGGGAGTTCTGCCGCTTCCACTCGGGGTAGTTCTGCCCCGCCTTGTGCACGCTCTTCATCACCTTCAAGTGGCGGAAGGTAAAGAGATTAAGTTATCAAGAGAGGAACACACACTGGCACGCACACACACACGCCTTCCTTTACCGTCAACAAAACTCGAGGATAATGGCAGCCGACCTGCATCGCCATAATAAGCTGTTTTTTTTTTCGTGTTTGGCAGGACTGGCCGGCCCTTTAAGATCAACATCAAAAATTTTCGGACTCGTTTGAAAGTTAATTAGGCATGCGAGCGAAGGGTGGCGGCTTCATTGTGTTCGCCGCGGGGACGCTTCATCGGTTTTCCAGGTATGAGCTGGAAAAATGAGTTAAAAAAAAAAAAAAAAAAAAAAAACAAAAAACTAAACTAAAAGGAAA
>CAAKHG010038816.1:17783-32020 GCA_901007715.1 Dactylopterus volitans | reverse complement strand
GGGGGGGGGGGGGGGGTGTGGGGGGGGGGGGGTGGGGGGGGGAGGGCGGAATGGAGGAAAAACACACACACACATACACAAAAAATCAAAATGACATGGAGAGAATGGACCAGGAAATGCAACCCAAAAAAAGTAAGGCAAAGAAAAAAAAAAAAAAAAAAAGGCAAAACGGAAACATCTTATCAAATCATAAGAAATAAAAATGTACATAAATTAAAGCACTTAAACCAGTTATTAAAAAAAAAAAAAGGAGAAGCCAAAAATGTGCAAAAGGAATGATAAAAGTCAAAATCAGATGAGGTGCACTGAAGGGAAGAAATGTGGGATTCCAGGCTTTGGCAAGAGTTTATATTGATAATTAAATGTATATCTACGCCTAAAGTGTTTTTAAATTACAGTCTATCTGTCAAATACTCTTGGTAAACAGTGGAATTTAAAAAAAAAACCATCATCAACATGTCATTCACACACCGTCCGTGCCGCCATGTACCTTTTATCCGCCAAGTCTGTTTTGTTTCCGACAAGCATGATAATGACGTCGCTTCCTCTCTCTGTTCTCACGTCATCGATCCATTTTGAGGTTTGCTGGAACGAGTTAAGATCTGTGGACGAAGAATGAAAGCAGAGTAACTATACACACGCGCGCGCCGCACGTTGCCCCACAAGACAAGCGGCCCCCATTTGGGCAATTTACGACTGCCCACAAGCTGGTATTACTGTTAAAAAAAAGGTGGATTGCGTTTGTCAGAACAGCCTCCCACAACACCTGTGTGTTAGTAAGCGAAGGTATTAATAGAAATAAAAAAAAAAAATCAAGTGGGAAAGAACTCTTATAGAAATGTTTAAGTTTAGCAGCACACATGTTAAATCGCAACCACGCCAAAGCAGCTTCCTTCCCATTACTCTAGACTCCTACAGAAAGGTTAGAGTGCAGCCCTGACTCACTGGTGATGTCATAAACAACCACAGCAATGGTAGAGTCACGGATGTAGCTGGGAATTAGGCTACGAAAGCGCTCCTGTCCAGCAGTGTCCCAGAGCTGGAGTCGGACCTGAAGGTTGGAACGGAGGAGAAGAAAGAGACAAGGATGTGTAGATAAAGAGGAGAAAGGCAGGAGAAAAAAAAATAAAATAAAGAAAAAAGCGGAGGGCAGGAAAGACAAAAGGACTCGCAAGCCAAGCAGGAGAGATGAAAATGGCTTTTTTTTTTTTTTTTTTTAAATGGAGGAACGGGGAGAATCGTTCAAATGCAGCGCGGTCAGAGATGACCAGCTTTATGCAAATGAAGAAACATTAAAAAGGGGGCCCTGCTGAGACATTTAAAGACAGTTTCAGTTATTCTTTCGATTAGCCTCATGTTAAACAGCATTTAAGAAGCACAGACCCCCTCCCCTCTGGACACTGCTAGTGATTTGGGATCACTAAGACTGCTGCAAACAACCGGGAACATGCCCTTATCCCTGTGTCCAGGGGGGGGTTACCTTGCTTGTAAATGCTTTTTTTTAACGCCCTTTTACATAAAATGCCCTTGCACATACGAAACCAAGGACAAGGAGTTGAGGCAAGGCCATGATACCTACTAGCTATGTCATAAACCACAACGGCAGCGGCTGAGTCGCGGATGTAGCTGGGGATGAGGCTGCGGAAACGTTCCTGTCCCGCTGTATCCCAGAGCTGCAGCCGAATCTGTGCCCAACGGTGTAATGCATATTGGAACACGGGGCATTTCATGACCCAGGCAGGGGATGGAGGGAAAATAAAAACTTGAAAAAATGATGGGAACTATTATCATGATCACATCACACAAAATTAAAAAGGTAAAAAAAAACAACAACAAAAAACTAAAGATAATGTAAAAAAAAAAGAAAAGAAAAAACACAATGTGAAATGGTGACAGGGAAATAAACGGTGGGTACTGCATGTGAAGCTAAAAGCATGCTTTTATGCATTCTAGCAGTTTCAATTCTATTGATATAGGAATGATGGGAAAAAAAATTAGAAAGACTTACCGTGCGATCTTCTAAGTACATGGTTTTTGACAAAAAGTCAATACCGATCGTTGCCTGTAAAACAACCACTCCATCAAAACATTGCATTCTACTTGAAAAGTACCATGCAACTCGCAACTGTACGGCAGTTTTGTATTGACATGCGACTGAACATATACTGCTGAACGGCAGAATCAATGCATGGCGCCATTGTGCTCCACAAAGCATTTCATTCTCCGCCGTTCCAAATAAAAATGTTGAGGAGCAATATGCCAACTGACTTATGTAAGCGCTTTTGAATCAGGGCTCATTTACTTATCATCGTTAGCGATGTGACTTTTTCTTTGTCTTCGCAAAAGTGAACGCTCGACATAGTGATTCATATCTCTGGAGCAAACTGAATCGGAGGAATGTTTGCCGTGCGCAGCAAAGGATCTGGCGCTGGAGTAGATCATTTAATGCGTCCCTAATCGTATCCGCGGCCGACAAGCAGATGGGTTTGCATTGAAAAAAAGGCGCACTTACACACTTTTAACTAGCGTTTCTGGTTGGGGTTTTTTGTTTTTTGCACGCAAGTTCAAAGTACAATTTACCTGGTAAGTGTTGTCGAAACTGTCATACATAAACCTGGTGATGAGCGAGGTCTTTCCAACTGCACAGACAAAACACAGTGACACACACTTTTTAAAAAAAAACAAAACAAAAAACACTTGGTAATCCAGAAGCTAAACACCCAAAGCAGCACTGTTAAGATAAGGGGAAAAATACGCAGTAATATTAGGCATAATTTAAGAAAAAAAGAGAGAAAAAGAAAACAACATATTGTCAGAATCGGTCAGTGACATCACACGCTGAGTGATGTGTAGCGTCACTGATGCAATGTGGACTGCTGAGCCCACACACACACGCTGAGCTGGCAGTCTGGGTGGAGCCACGGCGTTTAGGCAGAATGGAAATAGCTTTTTTTTTTTACTTTTCGCGTCTCCGTGTCGTGACCAGAGACTGTGACGATCGGATCAGTCGAGAAGCACTTAAGAGCACCAACACGGCCCGATAAGAAGAAGAAAAAACAAACAACAACCCCGTACACGTCTCTGTAAACAAGCGTTGGATGACCGTGAATGAGGGCCGACTGAGCCGGACCCACTTGGCCGACGTGGCTTTGCCAGGTCCCGCCGGTGAACGGCCCGGACGGGCTCGACACTGGCGCAAAAAAAATAAAATAATAATAACCACCATAACCGAAATAATGTGCCGAACTCCTTCCAGGCACGTTGCGCCAGTGGAAGGTTACACTCCGCCGGCTGTGGTTTAACGCCGGCGTGTGAGCAGCGCAGCGGCGGCGGCGGCTCCCGTTAGCTCCGGCTGCGCTGGTGAGACGATGCTAACGTGCCACAGACCGCAGCCGGGGCGACCGACGCCGATGCGGCGCTCCAATTATGGACCCGAAACCCGGTGGCGCCGGTGTCCAACGTACGTTTTGACCGGAGCTCCGGATTTAAGCGTTTTGACGCGTTTAAGCAGGCGCTGATAGACGTTAATATCGCAAAAAAGAAACCACCGTTAGCAAGCCGTGCAGTGACATCATCGCAAGCGGCGAGAATTTTTTTTTTTAATTAAAAGCTTCTCCGTCTTTTATTTCGCCTTTCGTCGTAAGGACGCCTTGCTAACACGGACATTTGCGTATTTCCACTCCGTATCGTGACTGGCCCCTTTATCCGCTGGCTGACGTTACCCCCCCTCGCTAGCCAGCCGCAAGCTAGCTGAGCGAGCTAGTTAGCCGCTATTAGCGCCCACAGCTGACATTTCCAGCAGCACCAAATTACAACTTGGCTCAAGTGGCCTCGCTTTCTTCGTCTTCTCCTTCTTCTTCTTTAACTCACCGCTCTGTTCGCCCAAGAAGACGAGCTTGAACTTTCGTAGCGGGTTGCCAAACTCTCCGCCGCCGGTTGTGGTTGACATTTTGACGGGAAAAATATAACCAGCTAGCTAGCCGACCTGGCTAATGATGTGATGTCTAGACTGGAGAAGAGCGAGTAGTGTATCTTTATCCTGCTCCAGTCAGCGCTATTGTTTTTTTGTTTTTTTTTTAAAGCAGTGAAACAGCGCAACCATGAGGCATTCTTCGAGAACGGGTCGCATGCGGCTTGCCAAGTAAGTAGTTATCCCCCTTCCATGCCCGTTATTCCTTATCTCTCCGCTGGAGCGAACAAATACATATTTCATGACTTACTGTTATGAAGAAGGCATGAACATTTTGCACATAAACGTGACTTTAGGCTGCAAAAAAAACAAAAAAAACAAGACAAGAGACCGACAGTAATCTTGGAATAAGCTGTTTATTCCCCACTCTTGTCTATAAAGAGTTACACAGTATTTTTCGGGGGCGTTAATCCCACAGTTGTACATTCACTCATATCTCACCGCCCTAATATCACATAGATAAAAATTAAGGATAGAAGTGGCATCTGCATTCACAGCATGTGGGAAGGGAAGTCTACACACTAGAGCACATCGGACTGTTCAGGCATTCAAACACTTTTAAGACTCTTTTCTCAATAATAGAGCTCTCACAGTAAATGCCTAAAAGACATATATATATATATATGTACAAGGGAAACAAGATTTTTTTTTTGGAGCACAGTGACACATTTCTTCAGTGTTGTTGAGTTCCTCTGTTGTGTTTTCTTGGCCAGAGCGGCGATCCCTCCCCCGGCTGCTCGTCTCATCCCTCCACGGACTCGATTTTGATGTCCGCTCTGTGATCGGGACATGGACACGTAACTGCTTCTGGGCGTTCCATCATCGCACCAAGGTAACCCAGATCAGAACATTTAATCTGATGTATTATGCACTGAATTGTTTGCTTGAGTGCATGCATTTGTGTAGCATTACGCAGCTAATGCAGCATATCTAGGGGACTGGGCAGAAATGTTTCTGACGTTTATCACATGAATGCGAGAGGGGAGGAAGGTGAAACATGGGACACTCCACTAATTCAAGGGCTACTTCATTTGTTTCTCTCAGAGGACGACGCGTGATTCATCAGCTCTTGTCGATGAAATCTTGTAATGGCCAGAGATCTTGTAATGTTCACGTTAGGCATGCAGTTACCGACGAGGACAGAAATTGTAACCCTTGAAGAAGTGAACATCAGGGAATATACTGAATCGGCGATGACCTCACCTGAACTAAAGAAGCATTTAATCCAATTTGCTGTGGTTCATAAAATGCGCGGACACACACAAACACACACACACAAGAGAATAGTATCAGCAACATGTCAGGAGTATCACAGTCACAGGCGGGTAGATGCGTGTTCACAGGGGCCGTCTTATACTTACACTTCTGCAGAGCGCAGCAGTGAAAAGCAGTTAGAGGAATCAGAATTCACACACACACACACACAAAAATCAATGTTTTTTTTGTAAGAAAGTATTTTAAAAGAAACTATCTGGCAATTATATGAAAGATCCTGCACCAACCTGCTGGTTTCGGGGACATCAGAGTCAAAGGAAGCTCTACGGTGACGTCGCTGAAAACAGAAATTGGAAAAATATAATTCCTATGTCTTTACATAAAAAGACATGACCACCAGACCATGAAGGAGATCAATATTTACCTTGCTGTTAGACCACCCAGCAGGCTTTGGTGACAAATAAATAAAAGAAACCCTTGTTAGTCTGCACAATTTGACTGAGAATGTAAAAAAAAATAAAAAAAAATTGTGCATTGATAATTTGTCTTCAGCTCAGCCTCACCCTCCACTGGACACCATCAGATTGACCTTGAGTTTGTAGGAGACCAGGATTCCTTGCATCTCCTTTTCCCCTTGACTCCTGCGAGAAGACAGGAATAGTTTTCCCCATCAGAACCTGACACGATTAGTGGATGACACAGTGTTGGGTATCACCGGCCACTCAGTAAGAGGATGAAAATCTGTCCCGGGCTCAGTGTAAGCCCTCGCTGGAAGTCCGAGAATGGCTTACAAGGTGGTGGATGCTAGGTTGGTGTCCTCGTCCTTTAGCCTCCCGTCCACCGAGATGCCGCGCTTCTCTTTGTTGTTGGACAGCAGGGGGGTTATTTGGAAAGACTTCTCGAACGTGGAGTTGGCGTTTATTGTCTCCCTGTGTTTTAACAGCGAAATCGCAAAGCTTGAGCAGGGCGAAGCTCGATTGTCACGATAACGGGTCGAGATGCGGATTTTTTTTGCGGAAGCTTTACCCGAACTCCTGAGCGCAGACAGCCTTGGTGTAAGTGTCAGACGAGTACAGCGCCACATTTGTCAGCTGCTCAACTGAAAGGGAAATAAATAGTTGTGTTCCTTTACTTACTTGAAACTTCTGCCTGCCTGCTGGTGCAAACACAAACGCATAATCGATTCAAGCATGAGTCCATTGTTCATTTTCTCACCTGAGATTTTAATTTTCTTCACAATCTTGGTGGTTTCGTTGTTGACTTTGACCTTGACAGTGATTGGATCCCCATGATAATAAATCTGGGAAAAAATAGCAATTATTAATTTACATTCTTAAACCTCTATGCAGTAATCAGACATAAAATTGAAACCACTGCATGTTTACCATCCAATATATTGCAGCAGCCCTGTAATAAATTCTCCCTTCAGGAGCAATTTTATATTGAATTTTTTTTATTGAATCTATTTGAGAGAGGTATTAACATATTTTAATGGTTGTTATTGTGACTGTAATTTGCTGTTGAACTGTACTGGGTTATACTGAGAGGTGTCCCTAATATTTTGGTCATCCCACTCATATGAAAGGAACAGTCAACAGCTTCGATAAAAATTCAACATTAAACCCGTCCTGGGGGGAGGATTCATTGCAGGGCTGTTCCATTATATCATATAGTGACCATGTAGTGGTTTCAATGTTGTGGCTGATTGCGTTATATAGTCATATTATAATGATACATATGATTCCAAACATTATTTGTAGCTGTCAACATACCTCTTTTTCTAGGGAGGCTTCCAGGTGAACAGGTTTGTCAGTCATCATAAACTGCTTGGTGACATCAGCCGTGGGTCCGGGTTTGTTGTTGGCTGGCGCAAACTGTATTTTACGAATCATTAGCCGACAAGTGTCCCTACGGTCGGAAAAACAAACAAACACATAGGCTTGTGAGGCAAAGCGCAGCATATATGTTTTACTTTAAATCCTCTGTTCAGCTACAGTGTAGAGATACAATACTGTGGGCATTGCATACTTCTTTTCAATAACCTCGTCCACATTGTTGGCCTCGTTGGCAATGTAGGCTTTGACCTCAAAGTCCACCCCGCAGGCCTGACGTGGACCGAGATCAAAAGTGGAAAAAAGGAAAAAAGAAAAAGGTCAAGCATCCAAAAGCAGAGACGGCAAGTGCGAGAGAGGAGATGTAATGAAAAGGCAGAGGAGCGGTACCTTGCCAGCATCGTTTGGCCCAGGCTGTAAGCTGACTGAGCACGGGAGGTTCGTTGGCATCTGAAAGAAGTAGCAACAAGCCATGCGAATGACTACATTTCTGCAGTCATATTCTGTGATAGTTCGGCGTGACACTGAGCCGAGGAGCGGGAGAGACCCGATACGTTAGCATAGAAGGTGTGAGATGCTTCCTGACCTGGAAGGAGAAGGGATACCCTTGCTCTCCGACTTTCTTCATGAGGGATTCCTGCATTGGTGACTTGGTTGAACTGTCATTTGTGGGCGGATACACCTGAACCCGGTGTATCCAGATGTCTCTCCTGAAGGACAGCCCGATCACATCCAAGTCCTCGCTTCCATAGCGGAAGGCACAAGCAAGGTATACGTATACTGCAAAAGAAAGGGATGCAATCTTGCATGTTAGTTTTTTTGGGTTTTTTTTGGTGAAGTCAAGCTTGATATGTTTTGGCATTGACAGTAAAAGGAGGTAAATTGACCTTTTCTGCCATTAAGACCAGAAGGGTCCACTTTAACAACGCCATCTGCAATCGAGAGAAGGGCCGCCAGCGTTAAGACCGCAGAGGGGACACACACGCATACAGTATATAAAACCCGTGAGGATGCGGAAACACAAGCTGCCACACACCAACAATCTCCACCGAATCCACGTGGTCCACAAAGTCTCTCTTTCCCAAGTACAAGGCAATCTGAGGGAAGCAGTCAAAAAAAAAAAAAGTTACTCTTTCGCCAGGTTACAGGACTTCTGGAGTTATTTCTGGAAGGAGGCAAATCTACATGCAAATTGCAAACCTCCTTCCCACTAATGACTATATAACACAGGCCACTTACATGTCCATTGCCGCTGGTCTTCCTAAAAAATCTGGAAAGATGGAAAAGCACAGGGTTATGTCAACACTTTTAGATGAAATAAATGGACCACAAACACAACATTTTAGTGCCAAGTTGACCCCGCCCCCATTACTCCATATAACTGCCTCATTTAACTCCTCTGCACTGTAAAATTTTGGTCTCAACCACCATCCAAACTGCTCCTGTAAGCATAGTTAGGATAATCCAGGTATAAGACAAGACTTTGGCGAATAAATAACATAATATGATGTTTTACAGTATGAATTTAAACATATCTTGTTTTGAGCAGTATTTAATCAAGTTGTTTCATATCATCTACTGCTAGCAAACTCA
This sequence comes from Dactylopterus volitans, assembly GCA_901007715.1. Taxonomy (NCBI): domain Eukaryota; kingdom Metazoa; phylum Chordata; class Actinopteri; order Syngnathiformes; family Dactylopteridae; genus Dactylopterus; species Dactylopterus volitans. The sequence continues at coordinate 23,410 of CAAKHG010038816.1, read as the reverse complement.
GTGTTTCTTGCTAACTTGACGATGGGATGCACAGCGGTGTATTCGAGCCTCCCAAATAGTAAGATGAGGCTATGGGGAGTGGACCCGTGATCCTGGATGCTCACTGTCATGGTAATGTGTTCAATTATTTACCAGCATCCCAAAAATATTGCTTTCCTCCAGTGTTACATAACCTTACAAGACAAGTGGCTCAGCTCAGCGCGCACAGTCACAAACAGACAAGTAATCCTCTGAAGTGTTGGCAGCTAATCCAGCTAAAACTTTTCCTTAGCCTTGTAAACCTCTCCTTCAGGATCAAATCCACACAATCCATCTTAACCCTGAAAGAATCAGCGGTTGGAGGAGTCTCGGAGACCCGCAATGCCCCCTGGAAAGGTGCTAAAGCGTCGCATCTAAGCTACTCTGCACTTGGATTCCTGCATGGCTCCTGAGTCACGCTGATGTCCGTCAAAAAATGTCAAACAGGTTCTTATATGTATGGATATATGATGTTAAGATAATTCTTGGATTGTTAAAACTAGCATCCAAAAGTTATTAGTTGAGATAAGAATGATCAGAGCTGCTGCTGTGTAAAATAGTAGCTAACCCTTTGCTGCATTTCATCGCATCAAGCGATCGAACTGCGTCTGAACTAGAGCGGTCACGGTTTCACCACATGAAAAACCTTCATACTTACTTTGACATGTTGACAGCAAAAATATAGATCCAGTCTGCAGATATAGAAAAAAGAGACTCAGATGTAAAGAAAAAAAAACAAGGTTATTCATAAAGATCAGCTCATTGTAGCTGTTTTCAGAGACCCCTCTTTTAAAAAAGGGTAATAACTATAATGAATATATTCCATATTTAACATGTTACATTGACCACTGATGACATTCATCTATAATTCAGGTCTATTTAATGTAGGACGCCACTGTTCTGGTTAACTTCCTAATGTCCAGCACATGTTTAATTCACATGACAGCAACCATAGCGTTTCCATCCTGTAAGATAACTGCAATAAACACCAAATGAAGCCTTTAAGTAAAAGTCCAAGTTTCAAATTCTGATCATCCGCTTGATCCTGCTCTAATTTGCTGTGGAAGGAAAGCAACTTTCTTACCGTCCCCTCGCCTCCGTCAATGAGTCTTCCCCTTCCCTTTGTCTTCTGTAATCCGTCACTGTTGACTGTGTGTGGAGTGTGAGCGCCAATCACCGCCTCCCCAACGCTTTTATAGTATGACCTCCCAACCTTGCAGCCCTCCCTTCAGCTTACACGGCCTCTCAAAGGAGGCTGTTTTAGAGAAAATCTGATTAATTCATTAGAGCTCTACGGGTTTGGTCCTCAGCATGAGTAAAAATAATTTTGAGTATGTAACTCAGGAGAAATAAGCCCAGAGACATACTCGCTGAGTGATTGGGTGGGGCAGAGTGCAATAAACAGGCCGTGGCCTGGACTATATTGGTCACTTGGGCTTTGTATTTGTTTCAGATTTTCTGCAGTGCAGCTATTCATTGCCATTATAGGACCTGTAAGGGCAAAGTTTTCTCTTAACATCTAAGCACCACGATTAAAACCTGGTTAAAATACTGGTTTTAGTGCCCAGAACACCGCTAAATTAAAAGATTGCCTTGAACATAAATGTTCAAGGACCTCCTTTCTTAAAGCTTAGGCAGGAGTAGAGCTGTATTAGTTGGATTTTAGTTGTTATGGTAGCCAGGACAACAGATGGTTCCTCTACCAAGCCTGTATAATCTGTGCACATGGCAGGTTCACAGACATCGATGTGACCCGCTGACTCGCTGCTGTGCGGACCACTAAGAGGTATAGCTAGTATCAGTAGGATTAGAATATCATCATGCCAACAAATGTCACCGTTTTCCTGTCTTAGGAGAAATATTGTTTGAGAAAGTTAATAGCATTAGACCCCACAATCAGCCATACCATTAAAACCACTGCATTGTTTATCATGGAATATAATGCAGCAAAAAACATTCTCCCTTCAGGAGGAGCATTATGGGGGATTTTTACTGCATCTGTTTGAGAGAGGTGTTGACGTATTTTAATGTTTGATATTGGCATTGCGATGCTGTTGAATTGTACTGCGTTATACTGAGAGGCGTCCCCTGTTTTTTGGCATATGAGCGGGATGACACCCGTCACAAATTACAGTCCCAACAGCAGAGTTTTGTTCTTTGTGAAAAACCTCTCATCTCTCATGAAGAGGGGATTTACTGCATGGCTGCCTCATTATTTAAAGACACGCACATATATATTGGCAAGTGTAGGTGTCACGCTTTAAAGGGAATCAGAGTCGTGGCCTGACCTTCAGGCCAGGGCCCACATTCACCGGCGATTCGCGCGGGATCCAGACACTATTTTAGGCGTCGCAATCGAACCTGCGCGGTGATTGGTGGGGGATCGTCTCACTTCTTTGGCCAGGTGTAATTGATTAATTGACGGCGGCACCGGGTGATGGGTTTTGCGGAAGATTGTGACACCGTGGCAGTCAAGGATAATGAATCAGATTGCTGGATATTGGTCTTGGCCTCCATTCACCCGTCATACAGGGACAAGCTTTTAGATCTCTTTAAAGCTGGCCAGACTGCGCTGGTGTCCACTGGCAGCCGGGGAGTCGACGGGCAAATACAACGTGAAACTGCTTACTTGCAGGTCTTGGGTCATTTTTTTTCATCAGTAATGTACATTATAAAGCTTGCGTCAGACAGTAAGTTTGTAAATTGTATCGGAGGTCGTTGCAGAAATTTCAAGGCAAATAATTACTTTGGGAACAGTGATGTGTAGCACCAGTGGCTTTAACACCAAAATCATCCATAATTTGGAAAAAGTAAAATGGTTCTTTGGCTAGAATGTTGTCGGCTGTCGTTAAATTGTTGGCTAGACCAAAAACTGGCCGCGCTCTGGCTCGTCCAGCAACGTCCACCATGTCTGCGCGTGAGCACGCGCGAGCGGCTTTTTGCATTTGGAAATTCCAAACAATTCTACGATTCAACCGGTGCGCTGCCATCAGTTAGGCTACTTAAAACTGTTCCTGTTTTCCTGAGATGAATAAGGTCATTGTCATCTGGAGTCATTCTGATACAGACTGTGTAGAGCCACAGTACACGTGTGCAGTATATTCCTCTAATATACAGCATGAGCTTTTCATATATGAGTGTATTGCCCAGTCTTACAATCACTGCGTTATCATGAAATCAGATGAATCGTTATAAGATGTAAGCTGCATAAAGTAAGACTTTATATTCATGCGCAATAAGTTGGATTTTTGTAAATCTCATGATAACACCCACAATTAATAGTGTTAAAAAAAAAAAAAAGCAGCACAAGGTTACATACAGCCCACATAAGCCCCTTATAGTTAAGCTGGTGCCATTTTAGGCAGGCTCTTTGTATAGACAGTCAACATTGCTCCTCAGAGGGATTGCTTAGTTGTCTCAGTGCGTTACAGCACCATGGCATTACCGCCTCTTAACAACACTGTCTTCTGGTTGTTAAATTTAGCCACTCATATTGCGGCGGTTGCGAGGGGGAACAAATTCTGAACAAAATCAGATGCTGAGCTATGCTATGTACATACAGGATTGTGCTACAGTGTGTATGCGGTTCACAGTGACTCGCTGTTGCCTCCTGAGGCAAAAGTGATATTACAAGGCAGGAGGGCGTGCTGGTGTTCTTTGGATGAGTGTCCCTCCAACGGTTCATCACTACTTTTAAGAGGAATCAGCTCCTCTCTAAATGTCGCCCCATTATTCTTCCAGATATATATATATATATATCGTATGATGGCTCTTGCATGATTTAGTCAAATCCGAGCTTGCTCTCTGGCCCCACTTGTATAAAATATGGTCGATAAATCTTTGACCCATCAGGAGATCTTAACTGATCTGACAGCCCAGAAAAAGGGAAAGTAAGCCGACGCTCCTCAGAAGTGGAACTGAAGAAGCGCTCAGAGTTCCTCGCTGTGCCGCGTCCAGTCTTTCTGCAAATGTGATAAAAGGAAAATGATCTTGAAATAAGGGTCTTTTTTTTAACTCATGGTGACGATTTACTTTGCTTTTTTGGTAAACATTTAGAGATTGATCCTCCCTCTGGGCCTCTATATGATTCGTAAAACGCAATTAAATCTTCCACGACCTATATGACTGCACCTTTTGATGTTATGAAAAACTCCTTTCAACCTCTCAATTTCTCGCCTAACTTGATCTGTGTGTGTGCGTGTGTGCGTGTGCGCGTGTGTTGCTTTTATTCAGAGTGTTCCGCACACGTGCTGTCACGCTCCCGCCTCCTGCTCGCTTCACACCTCTCAGCGGTACCCGCCGCGTGTCCTCGTGGCAACAGTGAAAACAATTGTTAACAAATTGGGGGCAAAGCGCGTGCGCGTCACCGGGCGGGGATGGACGTGTGTGTTTTTGTTTTGTTTTTGTTTTGCTTTGTGGGGGCTGCGGTCGGTGGTCGGTGGTCGTTTCTGCTGAGCAGCGAGAGGGGCAGAGCGGCTTCCCGCAGAGAGTCAGAGAGGAGGAGGTGGGAGGTGGGAGGGCTAAAGGGCGACGCTCTGAGAGGGCAAAAATAAGAAAGTGAGCCCCCCCCCCTCCTAAAAAAAAGGAAGAAGTGAGCAAGAGAGGAAACGACAAAAAAAAGAGAGACAGGCGAGCGCGAGAGGGCGAAAGACAGCAGATGATACCTGCCAGAAGACAAGGCGGTTTCAGATAATGTTTTTTAAAAAAAATTAAAATAAAAAAAGAAGAGTGAAACAGTCAGCCTGGCAGCTCATCTGCATGTGGAACTCTTGATTCTGAATTTCAGGAAAGCGACGGGGCAGAGGGAGGAAGGAGAAACCCGACGGGAGGGGGAGAAGGAAGTTGTCCGCTGTTCCAAACGCCGGCGGCGAAGCTGAGCCCCTCGCAGGACTTCTCCTGGCTCCAATCGGCCAATCTGGAACGTCGCGTCACCTCCTCCTCCGCCGCCGCCGCCTGCCCCGCGCTCTAACGGGCTCCCTCCCCGCCTATCTGCGCCCTCCCGTCCGCTCTGACAGCGCGCCGAAGAACCGCCGGAGGGGGGGGGAAACCGGACGGGACGGGACGCCCGCGTCGGGACGTTCGCTCCGGCGCGCAGGCAGCCAGCGCGGAAAGTGAGACCCGCGGAGAGGGGGGAGGCCCACATCCAGCCAGGCACACTCCGGAGTGGGATCCGGGGCCCGGACGGACCCGGGACAAGTGTAGTCATCAGCTGAACGTTCCTGGAGGGTGTTCCTATTCCCTTATATGGCAGCGGAGCTGGGATATCACTCCAATCCGCCTGGTTTCTGCCGCATGCCTGTCTGCTTTTATTGCTGACGGAGTTGCGCCTGTTTCTGTCTGCGCCGCGCTGCGTGCGTGCGAGTGTGTGTGTGTGTGTGGGCGGTCTGTTTTGTTTGTTTTGCCATTCTCGGTTCTCTCCTTTTTTTTGTTTGCATGCGGGTTTTATTTCGTTTTGGGGACAAGAGGAGGGCTTGTGTTTGTGGTTAAGCCAGAGGCATCGTCATCGCCTAGCAGGGGCGGCTGCTTCATTCAGACTCTGCAGCACCGCCCGCTGTTGCACCCCCCCCCCCCCCCCCCCCCCCCCCCCCCCCCCCCCCCCCGCGGGCTTG
>CAAKHG010038816.1:0-16627 GCA_901007715.1 Dactylopterus volitans | reverse complement strand
CAACCCATTCCGCCCCCCCCCCCCCCCCCCCAACACCCAAGTGGCTTTGCGATCATCTGTCAGCAGGCAGCCGCACTGGAGCTGCTACTGGGCCAACTTCACACATACGCCCTCTCCAGACTAGTCAGGCTGTCCTGTGCGAACACTCATCTCAGCCAGTTAAGCACTGGCGCAGGACTCCCTGTTTCCCCTCTTACCCCGCTTTCTTCCCCGGGGCCCCTGGAAGAGGGCGGGAGCTCCAGTGACCGCACTATGCAGACTGCTCCCCAGCCCGAGCCAGAGACATTCCTGAAAGCTGAGCCTTCTTCCCGTCTTTTCTCAATATCTCATTATCTCTCTTAGTTTCTTAACAGCCCCCCCACACACACACACACCACCACCCACAAATCTGACTAGTATTCACTCGCCCTGCCCTTATTGGTCCCCTTCGTTTAATGTTACCAACAATAGCAGAATCATTAAAAAAAACCTCGTCATTTGTTTTCATGGAGTCTCTGATGGAGACAAGGTAACTGTCCCCTCACACACTGCAGACCTCAAACAAGCTACACTGTTAGCGATCTGTAAAACAACTGGCGCCTTGTTAATAAAGTTACAGTGTCTTTAACAACTACACGACATCTGGTCCTTATTTCAACAATACACTGAAGTACAGTTTTCCTTTTGAAACTTGCGTTTGTCCACAAGTGTTATAGTGACATTAAAAAAAAAGATGTGTTTTTTTTTTTTTTTCTCCAAAGGTTCCAACGTCACGTCCACACTTATCGTATCCTTCCCGATGCGGACGGCCTTCTAGCGGTGCAGGTGAGTGGCTGGTGCTGATTCCACCGCCGGATGAGGAAGAGAGACCCACAGTAAATGCGTGAAGCCTTGGCAACAACCGCGGACACACACACACGCGCGCGCACGTAGGATGCAGCGGGGAAGACGGAGTTAGCGGGACCAGAGAATGGTTTTGTTGAAAGGAGAACAGGAGCATATTTGTGCGTCTCTTCTGCAAAGCCTCTGTCACGACTGCAGCAGCTTTGTTGTCTGAATGGCATCTCCGCCATGTGGCCGCATGCTTGACGCATGAGCTCAGCAGCACAGACAAGAATTGTTTTCATGTCTCAGAGATTCCTCCTCTTCCCACACACTAGGTCACTGACTAGTGGGCGTGCTTATTTATTGAGTGTGTTTTTGTATTACACATAATGAGTCTGCTGGACGTGGCGTTCAGGCCAGTGCTGGTACATGTGTGTGTGTGTGTGTTTGTGTGTTTTTGGTACTCAGGGCCGGGGACGGGGGTGGAGGCGTGGCCGTTTAGTCAGAAAGTGACCTAATTTTTTGATGACAGCAGTGCAAGCAAAACACACAGTGAAGGCGAAGTGTACGTTTTCCCCACATGTCATTTGCGTGTGTGTGTGTGTGTGTGTTTTTTTTTTTTAACAACTGAAAATAAAACTCCAATAACCAGCTCTAATAACGATTGCCTGGCAGTTGTTTTCAAGCCTCTGACCTGGAAAAATCCTCCGCCTCCAAGTGAAAACTGTGTTGCTATTTCAGTTGTTTTTCCACTGCCATCAGTATAAACCTCCATTTTCCCTCACTGGATCTGTGCCACTTACAAGTCGCTCGCTTCCCTTCTTGTTATTCCAAGAGGGCCACGGAGATATTTTGGGCCCCATTTTGTCTCTCACTGTCTCTTATTACTTTTCGATTCTTTTTAATTGTTTTTCAAGAGCTCCTTGTGGTATAAAAAGTACTATTTAAAGGGTTCTTGCTGATGCAGCTCAAGCCAAAGAAAAGTTTCTTTCACCGCTCAATGAAAACAAGTGACTAAGAAGAGAGCACAGGGAAATGCTCTCTTAATATTGCGGTCTAATATGCACCACATTGATTTTGCTCATGTGGCTCTGTATATGCGTGACACCAACGCATACGCGTGCCTTAATCTCGATTTTTCGCCTACGCCGCTCTGACGGCTACTGAGGTGCAGCCATGCTAGTTTTTGCCGAGGGACTTTGAGGGGTTCGCTTTGTTGCGGCCCGAAATGGAAGCGGAAATGTGGACATGCGAGAACCTCCACACCACCCTTTTCTGGGCTTTTGTGGGCAGGATTGCAAGAGCACAGTGATCATGACAGCCAGCTGAAGGGGCTGTCAGTGCTATGGTCTCTCCTGTGGTGTGCAGAGCGCAGCTTTCTAAATCCCCCGGGGCCACTATAAATAAGCCACTTCTTTTTTATCACAGGAATTCATCTGTAATTGTCCTCTTCTTTCATGCAAATTGATACTTCTGCTTTGTTCTACCAAGTGAGATTTTGAGACACGGGGTGGGGCGTCCCCCTGTATGAGAACTTCCATTAACGACCACAGAGTTTACAGATGAAAATGGAATTTATTTAATTTAGTGTGCAATTTAATGCACATAGTATGATATGTAAACATTAATACATGAATTTACAGCATAAAAAGTGTGTGGCATTTTGAAAGACATTAGGTCTCTAATGAGATTATAGTGCTCGTGGCCTTGGACACGCTCGAAGGCCTCGACCCCAACTATGCAGATCTATGAACACATACTCATGCACCAGTTCTTAGTAATGTCGTCTGTTTTTGGTTTCGCATTGCAGAGAGCAACTTGTAAAAAGAAAAAGATACAATAAATTCAAACTGAAATATCAAACATGCAGTTTCTCAATGTGATGTGTGTTAATCAATGTGTGTTGCAGCCGGATGTATCTCACATTTGTGTACAGCAGACAGAGCGATGGAATATCTTAAGTGTGTGTGTGTGTGTGTATATGTGTGTACAGACAACGCAGGGAGTGCAGGTTAATTGCTTTCGGACCCTGGAGGACCTGGTTTTGGGGTACCAGCATCCCCACAAAGGCCTGGTCACTCCTCTGCTCTACCCTGTTCAGCGTGATACAGACACCGGGGATGAAAGCTCAGGTGGGGGCCCCGCAGGCTTAAATCACCAGCACCTCATTGCAACACACAGCTCACAATCGCAGCTCTCCTGTGATTGCCGCAGCAGCGGAGTATTGACCGGATTTTACATTTCGTCCGCGCACAGATGACGAGAAGCCGCCTGCCGTTGTGGCGTCTGTCAACATGGTGCCGCTCACAGCACCGCCAGCAAAAGCAGCCCCTCATGCCTTGTTCCTGGATAAATTACAGGACCTGAACACATCAAGGTACTGTTAAGAATGTCTGTCTGTGCTTGACACATGTAGGTTTTTATTGAGATGCTTTTGTTGTTCTTTTTATTCACAGATGTGGCTGTTTATTGACTTGTGAAGTGATTTGCATGGTGACATAGTCTTAGCTAGATGAACTCATCAGCATTTTCTCATTTGAATGTGCACCTGGTGGCAATCAAGCACAGAGAACCTGAGAAAACACAACTCGTAGACCACAAGTGGTGTGTTTATTAACAGACCGTTTACTAAAAGCTGTGGATGTCCACTAGCATACCTGCTATATGCTCAGCTATTGTTGTTTTATTCCATTCCTCAAACAGTTGAATGTTTTCGCCTTGACGCTCACACTTAAGGAATAGTAAATATATATATTTATTTGATATGTACATATATATATATTTGTCCTGTGTACAGTACTGCGGGCGAGGTGATTGGTCTGCTCAACGACTACCTCTTCAGCGAGCTGCCTCTCGACATTGAGAATGTGCATAAAGGGGCAACGACTCTGTGCCACCTCAAGCGTACTCTGGGTACCGCCTGCCAAGGCCTAAACAGGTGAGCCTTACTGTTGCTTTTCATAGTTGGTGATTAACTGACAGTGGGGCTCATTTGCTCAGAAAGATGAAGCCAGATCACATTCATCCGGATTTGGAACCCCCACGACTTGCCTTTTAGTAATCCATTTTACTTTTGGCCCAACACTGGATCGGATCACCCTGATCCAGGTACAGATTTGACAAGATTACCTGTCCGGATTACCAGTGCTCTAGATGGAACCACTGTAGTCTGTGTACAATGTTGACCACGAGCTATATAAAGAATGTTAGGTAGAACAGCCAGCGTGGGGTCAGCTGAGCCGGTTAAAGACCAGACTGGCCCTGTCTGGTCATGACAGAATGACTGGACATGTTCACAGCTGTTTGGGGGGCAAAATACCTTTTTTTTATTGTCTTGAAAGACTTCATAGGTAACCTGATATCTACTATATCCACTATCTACCATCATTGATATGGTAAAACAAATTTGTGTGTTTATTTTGATCCCCATTAGCCACTAGCAGCACTCCAATGTAACATTTTATGGCATATTCTTTCTGAAATCTCACCCTGAATCCACGTGTCTGCTGGGATCAGAAAACCCTCTTTTTAAAAAAAAAATCAAATTTACTAATGAACCATTTTGAACAACACCTGCTCAAATTTAAAAAAAAAATCAAAACAAGGACTGTTTTACATGATCAACTCTTATTTCAGAATTACTTTTCTCCCCCTTTGAACAACTAATTTTCAAGATTTTATCCAGTCCGATAGTTGAAATCCAGTCCAATTACTTCTGAACAGATGGGCCCAAGGTTTGCTACTATGCACCGATACTGATTTGACTGTTTCCTGCATATATATGATTTATTAAATGGTGTATGGTCTTTGAAACAAAACTTGTGTATTGATCTGATCTACAGTGAGATTGACCTGACCCTCTCAAGTCTGGAAACTCTGGCCAAGGTCTTTGACCATCCGAGCTGCTCTTTATCACAGACCAAGGCGCAGGTACAATACACACTAATCTGTATCCAGAAATAACCTGTAGAATGGTAACACTGTACTGTTTTAGATAAGAGTCCAAACGATGTCACATCTGCATTAGTAAAAAAAAATGTATAATAGCCATCTTTGTTGTTCTCTCCTTGGAACCAGGGCTCAGAGATGGAGATAGACACATTATTATGCAAGATATCAGCGTTGGTCAGCCTTCTGTCGTCACTAGAGAAAAAGGTGTGTTTTTTAAAGTTAAACTCAGGAGGCAATTTTATTTATTTTTTTCAATCTTGGCATCATGTTAATTTTCGAAAAAGCTGTTATCAGCTGATTTGCCTTCGCCTCCTCACCCACCTCACTCAACACTCTGGCAAGGACTGGACACATACAAAAGCCAGTGTTACCTGCAGCAAAACTGTGAAATCCTAACATCAAACTCTCCGCTCATGAAGGTACTGAAAGCACTACAAGACGCAGTGGCCAATCACAACCTGGCTGTGCAGTCGAACCCGCCTCCCCCCGAACCGGCGCCCACCAGTGCGACTTCCGTCAAGAGTCAAGAGCGGCAGCTGCCCGTCCACTCCTTTCAGGTAAAGCAAACAGGCACTTTATCATGCAGTCCACAGACTCATCATAATTTTATTTACTATTTTATCATTCATAATTAAAAAAATAAATAAATTGTGTCCAGGTGAAGATGGTGCGTTATGGGAGACAGACCGTATCAGTGGACGTGGATACAGGAGTGCTACTCTTTGACAGGAAGGCAAACTCCTTTGGGGTGGAGAGAGTATCACATGACAGGAGTAAGAAAATATTTGTGTATTTTGGTGCCTGTCAAGGCTAATACTGTTTCATGAGAAGTAAAAAAAACCAAAAAACACTAGGTGTGAAAAATCAGCTCAGTGATTAAGAAAGATAGAAATGACGTCCGACACGAAACAACAACTAACTGAAACTCTATCGTGTGAAAACGTCAAAATGATAATGAAAAATGCGTAACTATAATAGCTGTGTATCAGTCCTCCAGATGGTGAAGTTCCAGAGTAGTCCCGCCAAGGTACGCATGGTGGTGGACAGCCACCACAACACGCCGCGGGAGATGATGTTTGAGAGCGCACGGGTAAAGCAGGAATTCATGTTTTCACCGTGGACACAAATCCTCTCTTTCCTCACCCGCAACTCACTGAGCGACGGTCTTCCCTCCCAGAAAAGCGACGCCTTCTGCCACCTTCTCCAGCTGATGAAAACCCGGCACTCCCAGCTGAGCGAACCTGACGCCGTCTCCGTTTTTGTCGGCACGTGGAATATGGGTAAGTAAACAAAACAAAAAAAAAAAAGTGCTGGCCGCCTCCCCTCGCCGTGACGCGAGACTCACCAAGGACTCAGTTAAGCTGATAATTGTCCACGCCGCCGCGCGTGTGCGCAGGTGGTTCCCCGCCCCCACGCGGCCTGCAGTCGTGGGTCACCTGTTGTGGTTTGGGACACACCCCTGACGAGTCCGTCGCCTTGCTGCCTCACGACGTCTACGCCCTGGGGACTCAGGAAAACCCTCAAGGGGAGAGGGAGTGGACGGAACATATCAAAGCAACCCTTCGCAGTTACACCCACATCGACTATAAACAAGTAATTTCCCTTTTTACTGTTTTAGCTCTCCTGCGGATTCATACGCCGTAAATAAATGGCATATTTCCCAGTGGGGGAATTCACATGTTAACGTGCCCAAAAATGTAGTCAAGCAAAGGTTCCAAGATAATGTCATGTTTTCCTGGATACCAAGGAAGGAATTTCATCGTAAAATCACATTCGCCATGTGAACCAAACAGCTCTTGCTTTTTGAAAAAAAAAAAACATTCCAGTCAACAAGTTTTGCCACAGTTGCCATTGTGACTAACGTGACTATTTTTCAGTTTATGTGGAAGCTTTGCAATTTTTTTTTTTAACTCCAGAATAAATCTGCGCTGGCGTTCTGCATTAATCTTGCGCGATAATTCGAGGCGAGATATTGTCAGTTCGCTTCAGAAAACTTTATTCATCCCTGGGGAGGCAATTTAAAGGCTTTGTTGAGCTGCATGCTTGAAATCAAACAGTTCAGCATGACAAAGTCATACCAAATAAAGCGATATATACATACGCATGTAGCTTTATACGGAAGTATGACCAAACTGTTGCCTTCATAGGTAGTAAGTTAAGCTTTCCTATAGCAGACAGAGTTTTATCGGAAAAACACAGCTTATGGGGAGCCATTCTAACGCAGATGCTGGCATCACTCATGACACTGTGCAGACAACATTGCAGCATTTACTGCTTAGTGATAAGTTAAAGCCACAATATGTCTGTTGCCTCCGCTGCCTCAACACGAGTCCGCGTGTTATTTATTAAGTGTCAATTCAAAGATCATTTTCATTTTTTTCTGGTTGATACATAAACAGATCTTCAAATGACTTTTCAGCAAACACTCGACAGCAAAGAATATCTTTATATGACACAAAATAAATGGAGCACTGAAACACTGAAAGGTTTGATGAAAAATTTAGCCTAAAAGGTAGCTTGAACATCAAAAATGTGACATTTGTGGAATAGCCCTACTATTCTGGCCCTCAATGAATGAGGGAATTTTCCAGTTACCATATTTACTCCTTCTGCTTTATCAGCATTTAACTTTAATTGTCTTATACCTTTTCTACCTGTAAAATAATGACTTGTCATCAGTGTTCTTGCGAGATGATGTCACCTCATCAGATAATGTACTGTATGTAGGTTAGATGTATATGTTCATATATCGGGGAGGTGATCTGTAACTAATGAAACACTTTGTCCAACTGCGCTGCTCATTAGCTTGACAACATCGACGTCTGTTTCAGTGTCTGCTTTGATGGCATTTTTTGAAATCCTGGCTGGGAAACGGTTCACGCCAGTTGCGACACGGTGTGGTTTGACTACCTGCAAACGTTTGTCGCCGGCTGTAATGTGGGGCAATGTCCTGTAGGTGGCAGTGCAGTCCCTCTGGAACATGCGCCTGGCCGTGTTCGTGAGGCCGGAGCACGAGAGCCGCATCAGCCACGTGAACTCCGCCAGCGTGAAGACCGGCTTGGGTAACACTTTGGGTAGGCTCCGTGAACTCACCATCACACATACACAGAGCACAGCAAGTGTACAATAATGGCTGACAGCCATAAAATGATCAAGAGGAAAAAAAAACCTTTTTTTATTAACCTTAAAGATTGAGCATCTTTTTTTGTTTCAGGAAATAAGGGAGCAGTGGGTGTGTCTTTCCACTTTAATGGGACATCATTTGGGTTTGTGAACTGCCACCTGACCTCTGGAAGTGAGAAAGTGATGAGGTACATCGAGTCTAAGTGCAAGTCTGTGCTTCCATTTACGAGCTCTTTTAAAGGGAGTAATTGTTCTGCTTTGCCCTGCATGCAATATTCAGGAGGAACCAGAACTTTGTCGACATCCTCAGACTGCTTTCTCTCGGCGACAAGCAGCTCGGCGCCTTCGACATCAGCCTGCGCTTCACTCACCTCTTCTGGTGTGGAGACCTCAACTACCGGCTGGACTTGGACGTGCAGGTCGGACCAACAGTCGTCTGCCGCCCAGAACCATTTCTGAGCGCAGCGTTGTGATCCGGAACCCGTTGTGGCTGACATGATTGCACATGTGGCGTTAATGCAGTTCGATAAATCTCACACTTGAATGTCGCTGCTTGTCATTGGTCACCTCACCGACTCCAGGACATCCTGAAGCACGTGTCCAAAGGGGAGTTTGAGGAGCTCATGTGTGCTGACCAGCTGACCCGAGAGCGACACAAGAGGAAAGCCTTTCTAAATTTTAGTGCGTTCCATTTTTCTTCTCATAAAATGTTGCATTGACAACTATAGTTGTTATTATTAAAACTGACAAAGGAGCGTTATGGGGCAGGTTTCAAACAAAAAGGGCTAAAGAGATGCACTGTGTTTTTAATATTGTCATAAATTAAATATATTTGGATTTGGAACAATTTGAAGACGCCAGCTTGAAGCATTCTTTGCTGCTTTCAGATTTTACACAACTATAATTAAAAAAAAAAAATACAATAGGGTAAATCAAGAATGAAAATTACAAGTAGTTGCAGCATCAATAATATAACATGCTCAAGTGATGGTCGGCGCAGACTCATGCTATAGTTCAATTTACCAAGCTGTTAATATACAGAATGTAATTTTGACTTGTCGTTGCCTCTGCTGACCTCTGTGTCTGTCTGCACTCTTTCTCTCTCGTGGTTAAGAGGAAGAGAAGATCGCATTCCCCCCCACCTATCGATATGAACGGGGCTCCAGAGACTGCTACCTGTGGCAAAAGTACAAGACTTCAGGGGTGAGCCGTTTCCTCCCGGCTGTGCAATCAAAGAACCCACCTTTGGCAAACGGGACCACGCGGATGTGGACATCTAAAATTTGAACAATATCTGCGTATGAGATTGCGAAGGATGTGGACAATGAAAATGATTGAAAATTTGACCTTCATCAAGCTCTTCCATCAAGTCCCCTGATTAAGTTCTCGGAATGTATTTGGGAGCCTTGCAATCCTGAATTAACATGGAGGAGCTTTTTTCTTAATTGTTGGCAGAGCTGACATTTTGCAGTTGGGTGCTGTCATGCTCTCGTAATGCAACGCTAAATATGTAGTACGTGCCACACAAGCACAAAGACAAGACCCCAGACGGCCCCTAAGTATACAGTCGACTCACGTCTATTTGTATGTGCAACTTAATCCTATTTAAGGGCTCTGACTTCAACAGCAGCTGCCATGACCACTAAAAATAGGGGGTTAAAAGTTAACACCAGGTCTAAACATGACTGTCTGGTGGTAAGAGGAATGAGCTATATATGTGTGTGTGCGCATATTATGTAAGCCACATGAATCACATACTCATCCCTTAACACAAAACATGCCCGCCCGTTTTAATTCTCTTTCTGCAGGTGCGGGTCAACGTCCCGTCGTGGTGTGATAGGATTTTGTGGAAGTCCTATCCAGACACACACATTATCTGCACAGCGTATGGTAAGTAATCTGGATTTTAGATTCCTCACTGAATCTTTGCATATTTACAAATCAATACGGGATATATATATACTATGATATATGTAGACGCAAAACGGTGCTTAGGATATGCCGGGGGAAAAAAATGACATCCATCATTCTCAATTAAGGCATCTTTGGGGTTTTTCCTCTTTCATTCTGCAACCGTAAAGTAAAAGAGACCCGCTCAAAATGAATAACGGTCAACATTTACGTCCTGGGATGTCACCAGTAAATTATTTAAAATTACACATTTTTGTCTTATAATTTCCTCTTATGATTAGTTTCTACTTCATACTAACCTCAGCAAATGGTCAAAACATAACAAAGGCAGTTCATCTTGTCTTCTAAATCTAAACGATCCTCGGCCACATCCAGCAGCACACTGCAGATGTGCCTCTTGCATGTTCTTGCCTTGCAGCGCAGTTACATAACGTTACACGCCTCACAGAAATGATATCTAATGCTGCTAATGCAGTTATAAAAGGGTTTGCATCCTCCCAGGTTGCACGGACGACATCTTCTCAAGTGATCACTCACCCGTCTTTGCCACTTTCCAAGTGGGGGTGACTTCACCGCTCAGCTCCAAAACAGGTGTGTCATTGACGGCGCGTTGTACGCGTAAACGGATCCGATTTGACCCTTCATTACATGAACGACATTGTCGCTGACGCCATACAGATCCAGGCTCGGGCATGGAGAGGGCCTGGATAGAACTTGAAGGCATCGAGGCCATTGTGAAGACGGCGAGCAAAGAGAAGTTCTTCATTGAGTTTTATTCGTCCTGCCTGGAAGGTATGGCATCACATTCCAAACGACACTCTGCAAGGAGCCCTGTGAGACACAGCGGCAGACACCATTAAACTTTTTCCCTCGACAGAGACGCGCCGCTCAAGCGAGAACGACTCGCAGAGCTGCGATGTTCCCGGGTTCCTCAAACTGGCCTGGTCCTTCAAACAGCTGCCAAAGGTCAGTGGATCGGTCAGTTTTGGAGGTCAGTTTGAAAAAAATCCACTCTGTGGCTCAAGTCAGACTGTTAACTTGTGCGATCTGCGTGTGTCTGCCGTAGCTTCTCCCAAACAAGTCGGACATGGAGTACCTCCAGGATCAGCACCTGCTCTTGTCCGTCAAGTCGTGTGACGGGTTTGAGTCCTACGGTTGGTCACGGTCCAAATAGATTTAATCTTATTAGGCAGATTCCATTGCACACCAGCGCTCTTACCCAGAAACTCGAAGTGATGTTTTCCGTTGGTGTTTGGTTTGTGGAACTGAAATTTGCCTTTTAATTTTGAAGTAGAAACATCTCAATGGAGATGATACTGTATATCCACACCGACTAGTGTCACTGCTGAACCACCTCTGACTGCAGTACTGTCTGTGCAGCTAAGGCTTCCAAATCATCCATCTTTGACTAGCAATGTAGCTGAATGACTGGCCTCAGTTCAGGGGGGAGTTGACTCATTGCTCTGGGGTCTCCCCGTAGGTGAATGCTGCGTGGCTCTACGCTCGCTCACAGGGGCGTCAGAGCAGTTTGAGACATTTCTGAGTCACCGGGGCGAGGAACTGGGCTCCATCAGAGGCCGGGTCCGGCTCCATGTGCCCAAGGACAGGCGAGGAACCCGGGAGAAGCTCTACGGTGGGTCGTCTTGAATTGGCACTATCCTAGCCCCTGTCCTCCTTGCACTATCTCTTCCTGCTGAACTTTCCCCTCCACTGTCACTGCGTTTCTTGACTCTCCTATGAGTCTCACATTGCTTCCTCTATTTGGTTCCTCAATGATCCCTGGCTTGGCTTTACACTTGCTGGTATCTATTGGCCGCTTCCTCTTTTGGCTCCTGATTGACTGATCCTGACCAGATGCTTCCTGAGACACTGGGACAGATGAGTGTTGTTCCACCAGGTCAGGCCTCACTGCAAAATGCATAAACGCCACAATGCCATGTGATTGCCCACTGATACACACATTAGACACGCTTGGAGGAAGTTTTGCTGATTACGACATGCGCTGTCCTCCTCGTGTCCTTTGACTTTTCCAGAGTGGTTCTGTTTTGAGAAAGACGACAAAGGTCCTGGGACGGGACACGTGTCTCCTGCATCTGCACGGGTCCCAATACACAGGTGAGGACTCTTCAGTGGAAAGCCCCAGAATGCGTCAGGTTCCTTTTTTGAGCTATTTTACAAATAAAGTCGAGGCATGGTTGTGTCTTTTGTGAGAACGTGGTGCTTGAAGGAGTACCGATCACAAAGTTAGATTTAATTGCTGCTGCACACCGCTATTGAGAGATGGTTTGATTTGCTCCCGCCAAGTTTAATCAATACTGACGTCAAAATATCCACGTTTCACAATCAGAGGTGAACTTTTTGAGTCTTGTTTATTCTTGCAGTAACTATGTAGTCTTACAAAAGCACCGTGATAACTCAAGGGGTTAGAGGGGCCCCAAAATTTTACGGGTCATCCTTTGCTCATGCTTCACCCCTCCAGCAGGTTTCATGGAAAACAGCTTGGTCTTTTTTTTTTCCTTTTTTTTGTGTTGTCCCACTGACAGAATAGCTCCCAGAGAGCATAGACCTCTGCCAAAGCCTGTATCTCTCCCATAATTCAACAGGCTCTTCCTGAACTACACTCCTCCACCAAGTTTTGTGATGTTCGGTTTGGTAGTTTTTGTGTAATCCTGCTAACAAATAAACGGAGAGGAGTGAAAATGTTCTTGGCAGAGGTGATTAAGAATTACAGAAACTGTGTAAAAAGCTCAGGTAATAAAATTAAAAGACTCACGTGCTCATTACAGGGCTCCAGCAGCTACTCCCAAACCGACCCCGAGCAGCTACACCAATCCCGCCTACTTCATCTTCGAAGGAGTGTCAGTAGTCCGCAGAGTGGAGGAGGTCCTCCCTCAGCGGAGGGACCCTCATGTGATCTGGGCAGGAAATGAAGCTCTGCAGCTCCCAAAAATCTCAGGACGCCATGGCTTCGACAGGAGACCCTGCCGCAGATCAGACTTTACAGAGATTGAAATTCCAGCCATCCTGCCCCAGTGCACTCCATCCAATGACCTTCACACGCCACAAACCAACTCCTCTTATCAGCTTTTCCCAGCCAAAAACCCGTCTCCCATCACTCCACCCTTAAGCAAAGCCATCCAGTACCAGGAGCAGACAACACCTGCCAAAGAGAAATACCATTGTAAAAATATGGCCCAGGACTCCATACTGCCAGAGAAGAACCTGAGGAACTTGTACATGAATCACTCAGCCATCATCAGGGAAAAAGCCAGAAAGGATCAACATCAGCTTCTCCCGGAGAGGACCAATCCTATCCGCAAATCCAAAGCCCCGTCAGTCTTCCCATATTCGCCCTCCTCTCGTTTAGGACACTGTCAGGGTCCTTGGATGGTGGAGCAGCAGCTGCCGGGGCCGACGGGAGATAACTCCCTCACTGCTTTGCAAATTGCCAAGTCCCTCAGCGAGGTTGACTTCTTCCCCACGAAGCAGAGTGGTCCATCCGTGCTGAGCCAGCGGCCTGGCTACAGAAACGGTCCCAGCATGCACGGAGACAGGAGTCACAGCTGGGAGAAGGAGGTAGGACGCTGCTCCTGAAGGATCTTTTGAAAAAACAAAACGTCTGGTTCTTTCGTAAATAAAAAGAAATTATCTGTCTGCTTTATCTCGATGCAGGTGTCTGTCCTCCAAGGTGCACCAGAGACTGTCCGGGAGCTTCTCAGTACTCTGGGTCTTCAAAAATACACTCTGGGACTCAGCCTCAACGGCTGGGATGATCTGGATTACTTCAGGTAACAAAATCAACAAACAGTACCCATGGTTATCGGTGTTACCACCTGGAAAAGGTCTTTGCTTTTTTTCTTTTTGAAGGTTGCTAGCGCAAGAAAATCTAAACTTTAAAATGGAACTAATCTTGAAGAAGACAGGGAAACTGAATGTGGAAATGCTACGATACTCTTCCTCTTTTAGTTACTAGATATAGAGTTTGGAATTACAAAACTAAAATGGTTTGGTTCCCTATAAAACAAGAGGAGACTAAAGCTGCCGAAAATCTTAACATTTTGTGAAAAACAACTTTGAACTTCAGAAAGGGCTTCATGGAGCTTATTATTGCTTCACCGCAGTCTTGAGTTTTCATCAGGCCTAACAGCTAGCAGCCATTACAGGGAAGTACAATACAGGAAGTAATCCAATAACTTCATCGTTCACATGGTGATTGTGAAAGTTGTTTTGGCAACATTCAAGTTGCGTCCCCTGATAGCAGGCTGAGTTTACCAGCCTGCCCTCGCCTCTGCGTCACTCCTGTGTAGCGTCCGCATCATTAAAGCGCGTGTCATTAAAAATGATGAGACGCTGGTGAGACCGCGATGACGAGCCGAAACCGGCGATTGGTTTTGCTCTGATGTTGCAATTCGAGCAAGACCGAACGCCTTTGAAGTAAGAATCCCGCCGTTCGCAGGGTCGTCTCGAGCCGAATGAAAGTGCAACAAATTCTTGAATAAACACAAACGTGGTGTTTCGACTACGTAAAAAACAAAAAAAAAAAAAAACACACACATATATAATTGTATGTTTGCAGTTGCAAGGAGCTGAAACTCCCTCTAAAGCCCCGTAAAGCCGAGCGGAGCTGCGGGGGTTGCTGATATTCCCGCTTAGGTTCATGCTTCCGACATTTCATTCGACATACCGTGCACACTGCTATGAAAACCGGTGGCTGTAAAAGCGCTGAAAAGCGACGTAACGCAACCGTCTCCCCTGCACAGCGGCATCACGGAGGAGGACCTGCGCGCCGCCGGAGTGATGAATCCCTCACACCGACGCAGGATACTGGAGAACCTGCCCAGGAACTGGAACTGACGCGTCAGGCGGCGGGAAACCTCATTAAACCAGAACTGGAAGAACCCGGGTCGGATCGCATCAGCTGGACTTTACCACAGTCTGCCACTTTTCATTTACCCAATCAATACTGTAACAATAGGAGGCGCGTTATTGCTTTGGTACTTTATTCACCTCTATCTCGACAGATGACGACGGGGGCGCGGGAGGACACACGCGACAAATATTGATTGTGGCATTAATGTCTCGCAGATTTAGTTTTTAATGCCCTTTTAAATGATGATGAAAACATAGTCCCTCACTTTTCGGCATCCGCTCACGGCGAGTGTTTGCCTTTCACCTTCGCCCCGTCCACTGTGTGCTTTGACATCAGCCTGCTGCCACTGAGCCTGGGCCCGCGCTCGTAAAAAGCACGCCGTCAAACTTATGGAGCATAAAAAAAAAAAACAACCCATACTTGTACATATCTAAAAAGAGCGTCGTCTGTCAGGCTGGCGTGGGAGGAGGGCCCGCCGTGTCCCACCGTGCTTGCGAGCGTGTTATCGCTTAAGCGGCGTCCACCGTCCATCGGGCGGCAAAACCGCGGCGCCCGCACCCGCTCCGCCGCGGCCGACCACAGCGACGCTCTGCCAGAGGAGCGCCGCAGCTGCTCACGACAGCTTGTACGTCTGCAGGAGCTCGACTTGACGCCGAGCGTGCGAGCGTCTGCGATTTTTTCACGTGTTGCTCTCGGTTGCTTTAGTTACTTATTAAGGCAAGACTAAACAAACCCCCGTGCTCACTGCCAGGACCGTCGGTATGTGTCAGTGACCTCCAGCTGCTGCACTGACTGGTGATGTCATCACTTGTAAAGATGCAGGGATTTTTTTTTTTTTTTTTTTTTTTTTGTCGAAGGAAAGAGCTCCGAAATCCACAAAAATGTGTCTTCTGAAACATGTTTCATGCACCCAGACGGTCCCTCATTATGCAGCAGCTTGTTTTTTTTCTTAAAATGATATTCGCGATATCATGCGTGATCTGCAACGTAAACGGTAAAATTCAGGACAAAAGAGCAGCGTTTGACGAAAAAGCAAAACGGAAGCGGGTCGTAGAAGCGGAACACTGCGATTTTAACCGACCAATTGGGGAATAAGCTGATCAGCGTGACTGTTTGTAAGCACCACCAAGTCCAAATCCCTCCAAGCCCGCCCCCGGAGTGGGCTTCTGCTGAGGAACATGCCGTGTCAGTGGCCCACTCACATTCCAGACATCCACACCTCAGGAACCCCCAACACACACACAAACACACACACACACACACACCGCCAGGAAGCCGAGTTCCTCACACACACAAATCGCTATTTCATCCATGACAGGGGTGAAGGGGTCAGGCGGTTTCCATATGGGAGGCAGAGGTACAACGGGGGATGTGTTCCAAGCAAACACTTGGGATTTTATCTAACCTTAAATTACTACGCTAGAATTTTTTTTTTGTTTTTCTTTTGCCAAAAGCACAAAAGTAAAAGCTTAGCAGAACTGTACGCTAGCTCTGTGTACCTTTGGCTGTTCAACTGCATCATAATTTATGAGATGATCGTGTGTCTTGCGCGTGGCCAATCATTTGAGAATGAACAGCTGCCCGATTTTAAGTAGTGAAATTAGTATAAAGTGGAATCACTCGAAACGGTGCTCGAGCGGTCATGATATTTTCTTTTTTTCAGTTTTGTTGGTCGTTAGGAGGCGAATCTTGGTAACCGTGGCAGCGGTTCGTTAACGGCGCTGCGTCCAGAAGCGGGCCTCAAGCGCGTCGTTTGTACCGGTGCTAATGTTCCACTCTGCAAACCAATCCAATAAAGGGGTGAAATATTAGTATTACTACCATAAATGGCTCAGCGGTCGGCCCCCCCCCCCCCCCCCCCCCCCCCCCCCCCCCCCCCCCCCCCCCCCCCCCCCCCCCCCCCCCCCCCCCCCCCCCCCCCCCCCCCCCCCCCCCCCCCCCCCCCCCCCCCCCCCCCCCCCCCCCCCC